>JANHFP010007370.1:18918-30815 GCA_032468135.1 Calamaria suluensis
TGACCGATTGGATCGCTTTGCAGTCCAAGGGACTCGCAGGAGTCTTCTCCAGCACCAAAGTTCAAAGGCCTCAATTTGGCGCTCAGCCTTTCTTAATGTCCAACTTACACATACATTGTATTTAGTATATCGCTACCCTATTTCTAAAAAAACAGGGCAATTCAGTTTTTCTAAATTAAACATTGCTTGGGTGCATTGCTTGCAATTGTGTACTTTTGAGCAAAAATGTATGTTGTTTCCTCTTAGGTAATGAGAGACCCAAATACTAAGCGCTCCAGGGGGTTTGGATTTGTCACTTACTCAACAGTGGAGGAGGTTGATGCTGCCATGAATGCCAGACCACACAAGGTTGATGGCAGAGTTGTTGAACCAAAGAGAGCAGTATCTAGAGAGGTGAGAAAAACTGTTGGATGCATAGTCAACAAGTTCAAAATCTTAGCAAAAATGCTGGAAGCCCAAAATATTACAGTCATGTATCCTATACAGAACATTGATAATATAGTCGGCTTTAATAGTTATTGCTGTATTAGGCATCTTTATTTTAAATGTATTTATTTGTAAATTTTATTAGCTTTTAGTTTAAATTATTTTCTTATGATTTTTGCTATGAGCTGTGCAAAGTTAGAGCTTATAAGACGGGTGTCCATATAGGTTTTCTTAATAAGTTCTTTTTTAAAAAATCAACCATGAATTCCATTTGGAATAAAAAACAAATTTTAGTTTTAATTGTTCATCTTCCCTTCCTTCTACTCTATCAATATGTTGGCTGAGATTGAAATAATTGTGGTTTTGTTTTGTTTTTTGCACTGCCAGGTTGGAGAATTTTATAGTTAATAGTATGTTAAAATTTGAAATTGATAGGCATGAAATTTTAAATACCCATGTCTTTAAGATACAAGATGAGTTCTCTGGCATTACGGATAATCACCAAGCAGCCACAAATATTAAGTTTTAAATGTATTTGTCCTGTCTCATAGGACTCCCAGAGACCTGGAGCACATTTGACAGTGAAGAAAATCTTTGTTGGGGGAATTAAGGAAGATACAGAGGAGCACCATTTGAGGGAGTACTTTGAACTGTATGGCAAAATTGAAGTTATAGAAATAATGACTGATCGTGGCAGTGGCAAAAAGAGGGGGTTTGCATTTGTTACCTTTGATGATCATGACTCTGTGGACAAGATTGTCAGTAAGTATCTTAATATCATCCTTTCAGCTATGCTCTAACCTGTTTTTTCTCTATGTGGCTTCTACAGAGATTTTGATACTACTTTATCTTTTCATGTCTAGTTCAGAAATACCATACTGTAAATGGACATAATTGTGAAGTGCGAAAGGCTTTGTCAAAACAGGAAATGGCCAGTGCCTCTTCCAGTCAGCGAGGTAAGTGTGCAGTATTTAAACAGATATAACCGCAGTGACATTTTCCAGGAATGTTACATGTTGTTGTTGTTGTTGTTCATAGGTCGCAGTAGCTCTGGGAGTTTCGGCAGTGGGCGTGGAGGTGGATTTGGCGGTGGTGACAATTTCAACCGTGGTAGCAATTTTGGAGGCCGTGGTAAGTAAAGTTTTTGAAGATTTAAAATTCAGTTTAAGATCTTAATCACAATAAGGATTTAAAGCAATGCAATACTGCATCTTATTACTGTTGCTGAGTTTCTTTCTGGGATTAAGCAGTACTTTGGCTGTGTGTATCTTTTCTATATACTTTTTTTTTTCACAAGTGCCAAATGTTTGTGAATGACTATCAGAAGTTCACCATAAATTTGAAATAGGACCAATATTCTAATATTTTATTTTTTTCCTCAGGTGGGTTTGGCAGCCGTAGTGGTGGTGGTAGTGGAGGAGGCGGAGGAGGTGGAGGAGGATATGGGGGCAGCGGAGATGGCTATAATGGGTTTGGCAATGATGGTAAGCTCATGCAGCTTTTGAAAGCTGCTGTTTTTCATAAGCTATTGTACATGTTGATTTATTTTTAGGGTATATGTATCGCATACGTAAAATTAAAAAATTGTTAAAGTAGCCTTCGTTTTAGAGATTTGTAAAATATACGATTGGCAATGTTCTGCACCTTCAGTATCTTACTTTCTTTGTAGGTTATGGAGGCAGTGGTCCTGGATATTCTGGAGGAAGCCGGGGTTATGGTGGCAGTGGTAGCTATGATGGATACAACAACGGCGGGGGCGGCTTTGGTGGTGGCAGTGGGGGTAAATGTCAATTTGATTTTGAGCACTAAGTTTGTTATTTTATCTAGTACAATTTTATCTAGTACAGCTTGATTTGCAGATGCTGCATAAAAATGGCCTGGGTTCTTCAGGAGTACCATTGCTGGTTCTTCATGGCCACCTTTTAAAAATGTTTTTTTAAACAGTGGACCCTCTGTTTGTTATGCAATTTACAGAGGCTCCAGAGAAGGGAGAGCATGGCACTCTTGCACAACTTCCAGAGGCCATGTGAGAGCTAAGCTGTGGAAGCAATTGCACCATTCCCCTAGGGTTAGGCTCCTTGAGGAGCAACACAAAGTGGCCTTTTTGAATGGCAGTACTTCTTAGGGCTGAAGTCGATGCCCAGATTCAGTCTCAAGCTGCTGGGTGTCACTGTTCAGGGTGACCTAGATGGGGAGAATGAGAAAATTCTTACCTGTTTGGTTGGTTGGGTGTGTTTGTGATGTACCAGCAGACTCAAGTCAGGAAACGTTTGATATGCCCAAGCTAAAAGGTTTGCCTTCAGGTCTAGAGAATTGCAAAAAAAACCCAAATATTTGCTGCCATCTAGATGTAGTATGAATTTTTACAGTCTATTAGGCTTAGCATGAGCCTTTTAAGTATGGTCAGTATATTTGGGAAAATATCTAGACAGATACGAAGGAATTTCGTACATGAAGTATTTGGGGTCTTGTAAATTTATGGGTGATTTTTATTCTATTCAGGAAGCAACTTTGGAGGTGGAGGAAGCTACAATGATTTTGGCAGTTACAACAACCAGTCTTCAAGTTTTGGGCCCATGAAAGGAGGAAACTTTGGAGGGAGGAGCTCTGGCCCATATGGTGGAAGTGGTGGTAAGTGTATGATGTAATTGAGTAGGAGGAAAATGGATCATATTGATTTCTAGTAGAATTCTTCAATGATTGACATGAAAAACGGAGGTCAGCCCTCACCGTTTCCTCATTCTTTCTCATAAGGACAGTAGTCTGTTTTTTCTAAACAGTTTAAAAAAAACCCATTCCCATTTAAGATAACTTACTTATTCTTTTTAGGTGGCTATGGGGGCTCTGGTAGTAGCAGTAGCTATGGTGGTGGAAGGCGGTTTTAATTCCTAGGTAAGACTTCCTCCATTTGCGCATGGATAGATATAGAGCACTAAATGAATTGTAACAGTAACTCATAATATGGCTGAGCAAGTTATTGTAGTTTAAGCATATTTGGAATAAAATGCAGATGTTAAAGCTAATAAATTGATTGGCAATCGGGGGAACAACTTGATATTGGATTATAGCCTTGAGTCTCAATATGTTTAGATTAACAACTTTATTCCATATTATTCAACAGGAAACAAAGCTTAGCAGGAGAGGAGAGCCAGAGAAGTGACAGGGAAGCTACAGGTTACCACAGTTGTGAACTCAGCCAAACAGAGTTGTGGCAGGGTAGAACTGCCTCATGAAGACATGTGTTAGACAAGCGCTTGTTTGCAAACATCAGGACTGTATTTGTGACTAACTGTATAACAGGATATTTTAGTTTTTGTGTTCTGTGGAAAGTGCAAAGCATTCCAACCAGGGTTTTTATGTAGATTTTTTTCCACACCCATGCTATTGACTGCAAACTGTAATAGACTGATCATGACGCTGAATAAATGTGTCTTTTTTTTAAATGTGCTGTGTAAAGTTAGTTTACTGTAAGTTAATGTGCATTGATTTTCACTACATGGAAAAGATTAGTGAAGAGTCAAATAGCAGAGAATGATTCTCAGAATGCCAAGAAATCTTTATATTCAAAGCCACATAATATTTATTTTGTGTCTTTAACTTCATGAATTTGCAGAAATCATCAATGAAGGACCACTTCCAAAATGTATTACTATTTAAATAAGGACATCTTCTTGGTAGCTTGACCATTATTCTTTCCTGTTTGCTTTTTCAGCTCATGTCTTCCTTTTTTTCTGGTTGAGTTTAAAGAGTGCCAGTGACTGAGGCAACAGATTTTATATGCTGAATTAAAGGCAAATAAAAAGATTGGCCATATCGGCATATAGGCATAGCAGCTTAACTTAACAAGGAGCTTGAAATGGATCATTTGGCAAATAAATCACTACTAGAGGTTGCTATGCTTACGATATCTCAAGGTAGTTATCCAGCTGGACCTAAGTTGCCCCAATACAGTATCAACATTTTATCTTGAGCTATAGCAATTTCAATTTCTTCAGCTTGACAGCAAGAGAATGTCAGCTGTCAAAAGCGGTGAAATTTCCAATAACTGGGATACTGATACCAGGTTGCTTTGACTCTCTTGCAGTCTCATTTTTATAATAAAGGGAAACAAGCAGGTTTTCCACTGAAGAGACTGGCAAAATACATGACTTAATACATTGCTAGTTGAATGTATAAATTAATATCTCGCATGTTAACACTTGCTAAAATTGGTAAGAGTCACATTGCTTGTTTGAAGATGAGTAGCAAACAAATTTAATAAATAAAAAAGGATAAAAGTATCCCAACTAATGGTGGGGGGGAGGTCACAAGGTTGTGCAGGGTAGTTTATATAATTGATACCTGTTAGGCAAAGATTTTATAAAATTCCATTGGTCTAAATTAAAATTTGACAGTGCTCTTTTCTCAAAGGTAGACTAGATTTTGTACTGAGAAGTTCTAGCATGAGAAAAATAGTGTGAATCTTATTATGACACTCAAGTTAAATTTTGTGGTATTAAAAGTGCTACTAGTTTGTTAATTGAGGCACTTAAAGTAACCTAATTATCTGCAAATTGGTTCATTCCTATGAGGAAGCCAAAAAGGTTCTCAACTCTCAGTTGCATTTTGAAACTCCAGAAATTCATTGTTCCCATTTTATGAAATACATTTCATATATTTCCCCATTTAATGCAACTTTTACCATACAAAATGGGTACACTGGCTCCTATTTTCTGGTTCCATTAAACATGGTAGTATGTTTCTGTTCCACAAGATGGAAGTAGAAATGTACTTAAAAATTGGAGGGGTATAGATAATGTCATGGAATTGCATTATACTTCCATCAATCAATCTGTCAGATCTGAATATACCTGTAGCATTTCTATCTTAGTGTCTTATGAAATAAGACAAATGTGTTCTTTAAACGTGTTTATGGATGCAATGGTGCTTGTATATGGTGTGTGTACAAGTGTATTTATATATAAAACTTCTGATTGGTGACTGGCTTAATTTAGAATGCGAAATTAATAGTCCTGATGGGTTTTTCCCGTGGCTGAGTTTGCAGTAGCAGGTGGATCCTGACAAGACCTCAGGATTCATGAAATAATACTCGTTTTTGGCATGGTAGCATAACCACAACAAAGGAGAGCACTCCAGGACCCGAAAACTAAGTAGCATTACAAAACCGGGAGGCATGCAGATGTTTGAGCTACTAGGAACGGCTAGCAAGCGTAGCTCCGAATGGCTTCCAGATCAGACGCTACTACAGCTGAGAGTAGACACGTGTTTTGAGTCAAGTGGACAGATAAGCCAGGTGCAGGCTTCTGCTGACTAGAAGGCAGTACTCAGTGACCATCGGAAGGAGGCAGACGAGAGTAAGGATCCTTGCACTTAGGACTAGCAGAAGGAAGGAAAGGTTATATTACTGTACTGGTAGGTAAGAACAGATTTTACTTACGTCCTATACAGTTTTGTTATCCTACTAAACTTTCTCCAAGACTGAGTTTACCTTGTAAATACCAGTCTAGCTATCTTTTAATTCACCCAGTGCTGTAATATGCAAGCAGTAGATGGATAGAACGTTACTAATTAAAATTTTACTGTCACAGGCCTGGCAACATCGTTAATGAAATGTACTTTAATAAAAGCAATGCCTTTTCATCCCTCTTTCTGTGGCCTTGTTGACTTAAACAATTTTAGCATAACACAGTGCACTGGCTGTGCTGCTATAAAGGCAGAGGAATTTATGGGGGTTGGGAATGCTTATATAAAGTGTGAATAGGGATTCAATTGGGTGGTATTTAATTTTTCTTCCTTTTTATAGGAAAAGAGGAATGGGTGCGGTGCTAAAATGCCTTTGTTCCTGACAGATGGACTGTCTTTGGATTTCCTTTTTCTTTTTAAAGGTAAAAACAATGCTAAATTGTGGGAATAAGGTTTCCAAAACAAATAAACTAACATAAAATACAGTAAATGAGTTTGTGCTGTAATTTAACTTGAGAAGAGGCGATAAGAGTGGTGAACTTCGAATGTTTACAGGTAGAGTCCAAAATTTCTACTGTTAAGTGAGATCTCTCCCATTTTACCTTTCTTGCCACAGTTGTTAACTCAACTGCAGTTGATAAGTTAGTAACCCAGTTGTTAAAAGTGAATCTGGCACCCCTGTTGACCTTGGTTGTGAGAACATTGCAAAAGGTGGCCACATAACCTTGGAGGACACTCAACAGTCATAACTATGTATCAGTTGCTAAGCATCTGACTTGTGATCATGTGGATGCTGTAAAGGTCATAACTGAAAATTTGTCATAAGTCACATTTTTCAGTACCATAACTGAATGGTCACTAAACAAACTTGTACATCAAGGACTACCTGTACTTATTTAACATAACAGTATAAGTTAACATAACTATTAGGATATTTTGTGTCCGAAAGTGCACCCCCATTCCAACCATAGTTTATCTGATTTTAAATTTTATTATTGCTGTTTGTCTTGCAGGACTCCTCAGCTTGATGTACAATAAACCTTTCAAAGAAAGTTACGTTGCTACTAGGTAGCTGTATTTATTATTATGAATAGATTTATTTAATAAAATATTTTTGATACAAATTTCGTGACTACGTTTTTGTGACTTGTTAACATCTCTTCCAATAAGATGTTAGAAATATGTTTTGAAATGAACAAGCTACTATGAAAGCAAATCAGGATTGGTCTGACGGATACACTGAAGGAGATTTTCAGAAACATTTTCTCTACAGTGTGAAATCCTCCTGGTCATTTTACTTACAGTATATGTTCTTATAATTAGCTTTCCTAAAATGATATAGAAATGTAAGCTGGCAGCTCATGAAGCCATTTTGCTTCTTGAACCAGTATTAAAAATAATTAGATTGACTTTGGGATTTACTGATAGATTTGTTAGAGAAATGGCTACTTTAAACTATTATGTAAAAGCAAAAAGTTGAGATTTGATGTTAATGGCTTACTCTACTGCACCAAAGGGAGTCAGAAGTCAATGCCTTTTCCCCCTTTTCCCAATTTTTGCTATTATTTGCTGCTGTTTTGTATTTTATTTGTATGTTATATTATAAACTTATTTTTTAAAAAAGCATGGCCTTCATTAAATGGTGTACTGCACACTTGATGGTAGCCTCAGGAACATGAGAGATAATTCTTTTCCTTGACCTTTTGACAAAAGATTGTTTTATTGTAGGTAGGGTACAGATGTGGGTTTCAGCAGGTCTGACCACTTCTGGAGAACTGGAAATTTTGAGTAGTTCGTAGAACTGGTAAATACCACCTCTGACTGGGCTTGCCCCTAATCTATTGTCTGACTCCCAGCTAATTGGGAAGAAATTATGATTTTGCAGTATCCTGACATGCCCACCAAGTCATGCCATGCTCACTAAGCCACACCCACAGGACCTGTAGTAAAAAAAATGAATCCCACCACTGATAGGGTGCTCAACTTCCATTGGGTAATGCTTTGTGTGCCATGCCAAGATGCATAGTCCAAAAATAGACGCAAGGGGCTATACTACCTGGAAAATGGGGTTGAGGCATTTGAATGAGTGCTTTAATCATCTTATGAGGCTTACACCCATTTTAATTCCCCTTTCCTCCGAATCACAGGTTTTCTTGGCAAAGAAGCCCTATCTTCTTGGCAAAACACAAAAGGATGCTAGAATGCTAGCTGGGCCACACATACCTGTTATAAATGCTGGTTTTCTCCACATCTGAAGATAGCCCTCAATTTTGTGGATAAACATCAAAATAAGTAAATACCCCGAACTGCCTTAATAGCCAAAACAGGTCTTTTGGCTTGTCACTCAACTGAGTTTCAGGCAGTGAAATTTTCCTTTTACAGATAGTTCTCAATTTAAGACCACAATTGAGCCCAAAATTTAAATTGCTAAGTAAGAAATTTGTTGAGTTTTGCCCATTTTACGACTTTTCTTGCCCCGTTTGTTAAGTGAATCTGGTTTCCATTGGCTTGCTTTGTCAGAAGGTTACAAAAGGGGATCCCGTGACTCCAGAACAAAGTAACAATCATAAGTGTGTCAGTTGTCAAGCATCTGAATGTAAATCATGTGACTGGGAATGCTGCAATGGTAAGTATGAAAAACCTTTTCAGAGTGTTTGTAACTTTAAATAGTCACTAAGCAAACTTTTAAACTGAGGACTACCTGTATTGCATAGGGGATGTATAATTTTGCAAACAAGCCAGAATTCATGAGCTGGTAAATCGAATTATGCATTTGTATCAGCTTTACATTTTATACAAACATCTTTTCTAGTTGTCAAGAAGGACCAGAACCATACAAAACTCTTCTCTAATTCCGGTTAAATTCTGTTACCAAAGCATACCACAGCCTAGGCCAGGTGTCTGCAATCCGCAGTCCCAGAGCCGCATGCGGCTCTTTTGCTCCTCTGCTCCAGCTCCCTGTCGGGTGATCCCACCACCAGCTGGCCCCGCCTCTCACCCTCCCAGTCACCACTCGCTTGGCCTAAGAAGGTAAGGATGATGGGGGATGGCCCCATATTCCAGAGCGGGAGCGAAGCGCCCCTGTACTTGCTAGGTCTCGCGGGCGCTCCCGAGGGCTTGCTGTCGCCTCCCAGATGTCAGTTGCTATGATGCCCAGCTGATCATCAATGCGTTCCTAATCTGCCATCCTCGTTGGGCTCCGAAGTGGCAGTGGCAGCACCAGAGTGACAGGTGTGCACGGGTTCAAGACTTACACATTTTTCCCAGCCTGTGGCCCCCAAGCATGGGTCATGTCTTGGATGGAAGGGGAAGACTAGTTGCCAGTGCGCTCCTTGGTTGCCCTGCACCTGATCTGCTTTGGCGATGCTGTGGCTCCTGTCACCCCATTCATGTATTTGCTCATCCTGGAAACCGAGTACTGGATGAGGGTAACAATCTGCCTCCATCTGCCTGACCCACCAGACCTTGCCAGCCACACAGGAATTTTTCAGGGGCCTGATTTGTCCCAGATAGGACGCTTTGCACCTGCATGGGCAAGTTACATTATTCTGTCCTTCCTTGTGTACGTGCACACGCACACAGATTCAATGGGGAAGAGCTGTCTTTTATACATTATACATTACATTATATTTTTGCAGCAAGCTGCTCTTGCATAAGGATGCAGAACAGCTGGGAATGGGGCTGCTTTACAAACATGCAACGGGGATTTTTTTTGGGGGGGGGGTTCAAGTAGATCTTTCACATCTGTTTCTCCCTCAAACTCCTCCCCAGATGTCAGATTCCCAGCACCAGTTCATGGGTTCTTTCCCTCCCCCGGGGGGGGGGGGGAGGAGACACAGAAACAGGAGACAGAAAGAGGGAAGAGACAAATAGACAAAAAAGTGGGAGCCAGGAAACCTGGGTAGGTGTGGCTGGTGGGGGTCATGTGACTGGGAGTGATGAGTTGGCCACACCCACCTACGTTTTGCAGCTGCCTGTTTTCTGCAGGAAACTGCTCAAAATGGCTTAAGGTTGTAGACCCCTGGCCTACCCAAAACAACATTTATGTGAATCTGGAATTTGAAATAATCTTTTGCAGAAGTTCAATATTCAGTATATCATTACATGCAGCATGTATGATGGCAATCTTAAAATCATTTCTTTCAAACTGGGGAGTCCATCCCATCAAACGGAAGGTAAACGGGTTTCAAAACCTTGAGGATATTCTTATCCCATTTAACAGGAGAGACGAGGATTGATAAAAGCAATATTGAACCTTCATCTTCCTCAGTGATTTGAAATTATAAATCCACTAAAATCTTAAAAACAGTGAACAGAGAGACTAAAGCCCACTTGCAGCAGCAGAGGATGTAGCAAGACAGGCTTATTTCTTCATTGCTATTGCTTCTGACACAAGACCAGCAAATTTTCTCTCAAATTTCCTTTTACATTTTAAAATCACTTTTTTTCCTCCATGCTGTGTTCTGGGATCACCATCATATAGAAGGACACATCTTTTCATCAGTATTTCAATCATGGAGTATTACAGGCCATTTAACACTGGAATTTTGGGACTATAGTTTGGGACTATAGTTGATTTGGGTATTTTATGTCCAGTTATCTTTTGTTAACAGTATTTACTCTTGAGTAATTTTTCTACATAACCTACCGGTAACTTATGTTCCCCTCTGCAGCTAAAACAAAAAGTATCTTGTTTTGTCTTTACAATATCAACCCTTTCTCAACTGATTTTTCTCTTTTCTTAGTATTTAATATATTTGCCAAGGTAGTCTTTTGCTTGCAGCTGTCCTCCCGTTCTTTTCCATAGCATACTAAGCTTTTTGTAAATCAAAGGGTTGGTTTGGGTCTGAGAGGGAAAAGTCAGTTAGCAATGTATCTTTGAGGTATTTTTGGGTCAATTTCGTTGTTAGTTGTGAAGTGTCTGATCCATCGCGACCCCCTGGACAATGTTTCTCCAGGCCATCCTGTCCTCCACCATCCTCTGGGGTCCACCCAAGGTCACGCCTACTGCTTCAGTGACTCCATCCAACCACCTTGTTCTCTGTCATCTCTTTCTTTTGCCCTTAATCTTTCCCAGCGTTAGCCTCTTCTCCAGTGAGAATTTCATTAGCACACATAAAACGTTTTGTAAATGCACATTCCCTAGATAACTAGGATCCATCAAATGCCTGAGTCACATTTTAACCACTACAGAGAGTTTTTGACCTACCATTCGTTTAGTAACCAAGTTTATAATAGCCATGAAAAAAAGTGGCATGACTGGACCTTGCATTTACAACCATTGTTGCATTCTCCCAGTCAAGTGACCAAGGTTCAGGCATTTGGCAGTGTCGTGTATTTATGGATGCAGTGTCCTGGGGTCGTGCAATCACAGTTTGCTACTTCTGCTGGCTTTCAAGGAGCAAAGTCAACGGGAGAGCCTGGATTCACTTTTAGAGACTGCATGATTCGCTTAATTGCAGTGATTTGCTTAACAGTCAAAATCTCACCAACTCATTCACCAACCTTGCCATCTACAGTAGAGGATTCCATAATGCATAGATTGTGCATGTGCACACATCGTTCTGGAACATCCTTTTTTTTGGCATCCGTGTTTGTAACGCAAACCGGAATACGAATGGAAAATTGGATTTTGCAAGTTAATAAATGCCAAAATCATTGTCCTGACGCAGCTTTGAGGAAGAAAATCATATATTGGTCTAGGATAGCCAATGCTCCAGGAGTCTGATGGAACTTTTTCAGGCTAACTTTTAAAAAGGCATAAGCTCTAGTAAGCTGCAACTCATGAACGCTTGCACCTTTTTAATAAAATCTGTTAGTTTGAAAAGATGCTACTAGACATCTGGTTTAAGGCAATTTGCTAATCTTAGAGAAGGTTTTGGCTTTTCAAAGATTGAACCATGCTAACTGCTGAGATTATATGGTGAAGTCCTAGAACAGAGGTCTTCAAACTTGGCAGCTTTAAGACTGGTAGACTTCAACTCTTGGAATTCTCCAGCCAGCTGCAC
>JANHFP010007375.1:59034-69048 GCA_032468135.1 Calamaria suluensis
ATTCTCCTGGGAACACCCCCCCCCCAAGGATCGTCTGAGCCTTCTTTTTCTTTACCTTTTAAAAGCTTTTTTTTTACTACCAATTCTGGCGAATAGATTATTATTATTATATATTATTACTACATGTTCCCTGAATTACCCGCGGCCATCACTACCAGTTCAGCTGAACTGGTCCAAACCGGGAGCCTTTCACCCCTGTAATAGAACCATTGTCAGAAAAAAACCTGCAACTTTGGGCAGTGGTGAAATCTACTTACCTTCCCTACCAGTTTGGAAGTGTATGTGCCACGTACCTTCTGTGCATGCTCAAACACTTCTGTGCACACTCAGAAACAGGTTACAGGTTAAAACCAGGAAGTAACAATGGACGGGTGGCAGTGGTGAGTTTTTTTGTTTCTGTGGGTGTGGCTTGGTGGGCATGGCAGGGGAAGGATACTGTAAAATCTCCATTCCCAGCCCACTCCAGGGGAAGGATACTATAAAATCCCCATTCCCTGCCTAGTAAAAGGGAAGGCTATTGCAAAATCGCCATTTCCTCCCAATCAGCTGGGACTCGGGAAGCAGAGAATAGATGGGATCAGTCAGGTGGTATTTATTGGTTCTCCAAACTACTCAAAATTTCCACTACCGGTTCTCCAGAACTGGTCAGAATCTGGTGAAACCCACCTCTGGTGGGTGGGCGGAGCCTCAGGCTGCCATTGCTACCGGTTCTCCGAACCACCCAGCGCCATCATTACAGGTTCGACCGAATCAGTCCAAATCAGTAGCATTTCACCCCTGACATTGAGGTGCGCATAAGCGCACCAATGTGCATACTATCCCTGTCCTGCTGTCTCCATTTATCCATTTCCTGTATTCATAATCATGTTTATATTAATATCTGTTATCTTATTATGAGCAGGGGGTTGCACTAGAAGATCTCCATGGTCCCTTCCAACTCTGTTATTCTATTATATTCTACAAAAATATTTTTGTAGCCTGGCCACGGGGGCACCATTTTGTCAGGGGAGGCAAAATCCTCTCTAATCCTAACATTGATTTCTGGAGATCTCAAGAAATATCTGCCAGAAGAGGGGAGAGTTTGCCCAAAGCTAGGGTCCAAAATTCTGTTCCCACTCATATCAGCCTTCAAGCCCACTCACTACCATCCAACTTCTATCCAAATTACAAACACAAGTGAAAGAGAAAGCCAATGGCAAAATTTGTACATGGAGAAAGTGGATCATGTCTGCTTAAAGAACCGGCTCCCATTCTTTCACACAAAATACCAAGCTTAAATGTCTCTTGTCAGTACATGAGCAGTGTAAGAGCATGCCATCGGCTACTGCCCCAGTTCTTTTAGTCTCCAAATAATTTCTGGAAGCCAAACCAAATCTGTTCAGATTTCTGCGGCAATGTTGCTTTGATCAATATATTCATTTCGTTCTTTTTTTGCTGTTTACTCACAGAGGCACTTTATCATTCCTAGATCTCAGCAACTTTTTTAAAGAAGCCATTTCTGCATCCCAGGAACCACAGTGTATCCTCTGAATATCAAACAGAATCAATGGCCATTTCTCCATACTGATGTTGCTTGTCGCATTTGCATGGTACAGATGTTGGCATCTGTACCTGGCCACAATAACAACAAAATAATGAAATATGCAAGGTGTGTGTGGCTGGCTGTAATGCCAGCTTTTCCCTATTATTTTTGTGATACTGCACATAATAATGCGCAATAACAAATGGAGCTGGCATTGTGATGACTCCTGCCACCATCACCACTCAGATGCCAAACAAATAAATTTCAAACAAGGTATGTAATTTTTCTCTGCCATGTCACCATGTCATTACCTTTGTCTCATCCGCTGCCTAAAATTTCTCCTTTGCTGCAGGGGTGTAAAAGCAATATGTTCTCCTTGATTCCAACACTGTTCAAGAGTAGCCTCTAGATATGTATTATCTGTCAGACTTTTGTCATCCGTTGCCTTAGAGAGAAGCCAGATGATTGCAGTGACAGGGTAGAGATTGGCAATGGGATCTGCAGATCTCATGCAAGGATAGTTTTCTGTCAACTCAAAGATGAGTGAAGAGTGTTTAAGATGGGCTGTGGGGGATTGGTGCATAAAATGATAGATGTGCATTATAATTAAGCCCATTCCAAATACATTTTCCTCTTTTTCAGAAATGTTGTCATTTTTAAGGGATTAATCAGTAAAGGATCTATATCAGTCACTTATAACATGTAGAGTGGATACTTTTTTGTCTTTTTTAACTTGGTGTTGGGGTCAGTTGGTTGTTGCCTGGACCCCCAAATTTGAATGATGTTGTATGTTGAGAATGGCTGGTAAGAGGAGTTGGTGGAGGGGAAGTTGGTGATTGAGAATCTGACAGGTATCTTTTCAGTCTAGTCTGGTGCAAGAAATGGCCATGGCATTGACTTGGGTGGGTGAAATGATCTCTTGGATGATTGAAGAATGGTCCAGCAGCTGATGAAGGATCCTGGCTCAGATCCAATCCTGAACCAGGACCAAAGGTGAAATCTAGGAGCTTCTGACAGGTTCTGGAGAACTGATAGTGGAAATTTTGAGCAGTTCGAAGAACTAGCAAATACCTCCTCTGGCTGGCCCCAAAGTGGGGTGGGAATGGAGATTTTGCAGTATCCTTCCGATGCCATGCCCACCAAGCCACGCCGGCAGAACTGGTAGTAAAAATGATTGGAGTCTCTGGCTTAAATGTGTCCTGGGTGATCTTGTAGAAACTTTGCTTAAAGATAAAAGTTCCCAGCTCATAGAAGGATTCAACTAGTTATTGCAAGATCAAACACATTTTCCTCTTGATGTTTCTAGTGGTGTCTACATTCTGTTCTTGGCTTCAGCATTGAAACAAATTATAATAATGGATTTTAGTGGGGAGGAACAAAAAAAAGTAGCTCGCAGACAAAACATGATGTGCTGACTACAGAGGTAAGCCTTCTGAGTACCTCAGGAAGCGTGCAGGCTGATCTAGTAGGCATTGTTTACTTGGACGTACAAGAGAACGTCTGAAAAAATCCCTCAAGAAGAATCCTGAACAGATTTATCAGCCACAGGATTAGATGGGAGGCCCTTTTATTTATTGATGCTTAAACTGAAAGCAGAGTGTATACACAAATCGATAAAATTTTCAACAGAATGTAAGTAGTGAAGTCACCCAAAGATCTGTATTGGGAGTGGTGGTTTTGTTTTGTTTTTTTACTTCTCCATAAATGGTCTAGAGAGATTGGAATAAGTAGGGTTGTGGTCTACTGATGACATCAAATTATTTAGGAAGGTTAAAATAAAATGAATTACAAAGAACTCTTAAGAATTTTCTCTGCAAACTGTGGCAAACAGCTATAATATGACCAATGTCTTTCATTCAGGGTAAACAAGTGAAATTATGTTTTTAGGGCAAAAACAAAAGTCCTGACATCAAATACTCAGTACAGGGCTATAATATCATATAGGGAATGACCTAAGTGTAGCTCGTAAACTTATCTGCTACAATGTTCTACCTGTCAAGGACTACTTCAGCTTCAACCACAACAACACACAAGCACACAATAGATGCAAACTTAAAGTGAACCGCTCCAAACTCGATTGCAGAAAATATGACTTCAGCAACAGAGTGGTCAATGCCTGGCTACCTGACACTACCTGACTCAGTGGTTTCATCTCCAAAGCCCCAAAATTTTAACCTACGACTGTCTAATGTTGACCTCACCTCATTCCTAAGAGGTCTGTAAGGGCTATGCATAAGAGCACCAGCATGCCTACCATCCCTGTCCTGATATTCTGTTTATTTGTATTCATTTTATGTATTCAATAAATCTTTATATCTATATATATTATCAAATATGCTACTTGAAAAAATCAAATCAAATCAATAAAAATAAAACCTGAAACTGATTGCTTAGGAAAAGTAAGTTGAGTTGTGAGGGAAAATTCTGAATTTGTTCAAATGTCTGGATTTTGTGAAAAAGGCAGTTTTAATGCTAGAGAGCATTTTTCTTTAAAAAAGTAATAAATCTGTCAATAGTTAGGCTGCAGATCCTTTTTTCGCAGGTGGCATGCGGAGCGATATTAGTGGGCATGCAAGTATTGCCTTAGCTGAGCTCTGGCACACGTGGCCAGCTGATTTTCAGGCCCACCGGAAGTTGGCAAACAGGTCGTTTTTGGCCTCTGGAGGGCCTCCGGTGGGTGGGGAAGGCCGTTTTCGCCCTCCCCAGGCTCCTAGAAAGGCTCTGGAGTCTGGAGAGAGTGAAAAATGAGCTTAGCAGGACCACCATGCCATCTTGCGCTAAAAGCAGGGGGAGCATGGGGGTCATGTACACATGTGTGGGGGAGGGGCACATTGAATTATGGGTGTGGGCATGTGTATGACCCACACATACTCACCAGCTTTTGGCACATGGCGGCAAAAAAGTTAGCCATCACTGGTCTACAATGTTCATTTCCACTTGACCACATATTGTAGACAATATTATAAAGCTGAAAAAATATAGAGCTGGTGAACCAAAATTTTACTATACTCAGCTTTTTACAGTAGGGAAAAAATGATAAAATGTATAACATGATGAATCGGGTGGATACCATGAATATAGTATGCACACACACGCCAACATTAAAAACTGAAAAACTGAAGCGGTCCCAGTAAGCGGTAGTAAATGCAGAACAGAGTACTTTTTACAATACATAGTAAAATTAATGGGTTTTACTACTATAAGAACAATAGTCATCAGTGAAAGTGTGATTTTTGGTTCACAAGATTTAGTTCATTTATTTTACTTAGCTAGTTTTAGTTGCACTATGTCTACACACACTGTCTTTTTTTCTATAGGAGCTCAAGATAGCTTGCATGGAAATCTTTTGTTTATATCTCTACAATCCTCTGTCAGATAGGTGAGCCTGAAATTGCTGCATCTAATATACTAGTTATTGTTTTACCTGGCTGAAGATGGACTGGGTCCTGGATATCTCTACCTTGTCACCTAATATTTTGCAAAATTTGCTTCGGCTACCTCTGAACAGCAGAAAACTCTGTTCCAAGTTTCAGCTTAAAGAAGCTCAATAGAAAAATAACAAATAAATGTCATGTTGTTTCTTTAGGTGGAGGAGGTTTAATCCATGAAGATCAAAAGCAATTTGGTTCTCCACATCAAGACTTTAAAAGTACAAAGTAATCATGCTAACACCACATGAAACGATACATTTCTTCAAATAATTATTTCCTTGTTTAAGGAAATAATTGTTCATTAAAGGAGGTACATTCCTAAGGAAAACTATGGTAGGATAGAGTATTATTTATGTAACTGGAAGATGCATTTGGTGTAATTGGATAGGATTAAAACAAGACAGAATTTACAAACAGGCACAGAAACAGAACACGAACATGCTTAATGTTGATTGCTAAAATGTTGTTATGCTTTAACACAGAGGTTACTGTCCGCGGGCTGGATGCATCATTCTCAGGCCACACCCACCCCAGCTCCGTGAAAGGGGAAAAAAGTAACATAATGGCACTGTGACGTCGCAGCTTTGACGCCTGCTTTTTTAAAACTATAGGGTTTGTTGCTACATCTACATCAGCTTTAGTTCTCTCTCTACCTTTAAGTTGGGCCCGCTACATTAAGAAACATCTATCTTTTGGGCTCTAAACTGAACATGATCATTGGTGTGTGCTACCAGCATGTTTCCACTCCCCCCTCACATGATCATCATTGTTCAGGTTTTTAATAAAAAATGAGAGGAACTTGGTATATTGCAAAGCAAGGCACCTCCTTCTATCGTAATCTTTCCTTACAAACATACCTATTTGATCATATGTATGCCCCCTTAGGTATTAAATGCTCTGTTTGGAAGTTAGTCCAATGTCTCAGGAAAAATGCCAAGGTAAGCTGCAGTGATAAAAATTATTCTCAGAACACAGGCAGAGGATGGAAACAGTATCCTTAGTTTTGATTTGTAGTAAAGAAATCAGGGGTGAAATCCAGCAGGTTCTGGAAAACCAGTAGCGGAGATTTTGAGTAGTTCAGAGTACTGGCAAATACCACCTCTAGCTGGCCCCAGGAGTGGGGTTGGAATGGAGAGTTTGCAATATCCTTCCCCCAGGAGTTGGAAAGGAATGTGGATTTTTCAGTATCCTTCCTCTGGAGTAGGGTGGGAATGGAGATTTTGCAGTATCCTATCTCTTCCACGCCCACCAAGCCACGCCCACAGCACTGGTAGTAAAAAAAAATGGATTTCACCATTGTCAAAAAGTATTTCAAGACTGGTGGTATTCATGAAGGATCTTTTTTTGTGTGAAAGAACCCCATAGTAAGCCCTCCAAATTCCAACTGTATCCACCAACCTAAGAGTTTGCTTTTCTCTGTACCAAACCCTTTGGATTCCATTCTATAACTTTTAATTTCATGGAAGACATTTGATTCTGAATAATTACAGTATTGTATTTACTTGAAAGAAGGAGCAGATGAAATCTTTCTCACTTTTTGTTTTGAGGGGGAGTAGACCCCAAATTCAGGGTTTCTTTCATTTGAATGCTTACTGTATGTTTGCTGTGTACAGGTTTGTTTGTTTAGATGCCCTACTTGAAACTCCTGCTGATTTGAGAATTATGTGTAATACTCTTCAAAAATAGATTTCTTCCTTTTCAAAGCCCTTGACAGCATCTTCAATTTATTCTTATTTCTGGAATAAGTAGTATCTTATTTAAGATGTAAATTGTTCACTTATGGCTCATGGATTCAAATTATAGTTTTAGAAAGACACACACACAAACACACACTTACATTATTTAAGGTTATATAGCCAATTTATTTTAATTTATTTTTCTGTTATAAATAGATCTGAAGTTAAACTGCGGAAATAAAAACCAACCATAAGCTAAGCAAGTAAAGAAATACTGCAATAAATATTATTGTGTATTATATAATGTATTATATAAATACATATGCAAAGGTCTGAAATTATTTCACACATTTGTGTTCAGTACTTCTGCTCCATTGTGACATTTGCATAGACAAAATTAATTAACAAAACATAGATAATAAGCTAATAATGCTGGCCATTATACAGTAGCTAACATTGATGACTATATTTGAATAGATTTATCTTTCATTGCATCAAAGTGCTAGACATTTGCGTTTAGAATCATTCAACAGTAAATGAACAATCAGTCAAGAAATACACTGCAGATCAGTGCTTGAAGGCCTAAGAAGAGAGATACAAATGCATGGTGTGTCTATAGCTACAAAGAACAGAATTGTGCAATCGGCGTTCTTCCCTGTAATATTCTGCAATCCATGATACCTTCTGTGAAAGTCTGTGGACTTTCCAAAAAGTCTACTCTGTGAACTTTGAAGAAGCAGGCTAGGAAAAATATTGATGCTGAGAAGGATGCAACAGAACAGAGATGAAAGAGACTTTGGAGATCTTGTAGTCCATCCCTCTATTCAATAAAGTACCCTAAACCAATCTAAACAAATGACTGTCCAATCTCTTCTCGAAAGCCTCCAGTGTTGGAGCACCCACAACCTTTGAAGGAAAGCTGTTCCACTGATGGATTGTTCTTCCCATCAGGAAATTTCTTCTTAATTCTATGTTGGTTTTCACCTTGATTAATTTTCCATCTATTGCTTCTTGTTCAGCCTTCAGGTGCTTTGGAAAATAGGTTGACCACATCTTCCTTGTGGCTGCCCCACAAATATTGTAATAGCACTATCATGGCATCCCATGTGCAATGGCTTGATGTTTTTCTGCCCAGAATATGCTGTGCACCCACCGTACACTGATTCGTGAGGGAAATCAGGCATTTACAACCCTTCAAAGAAGATGACCAATATCAAGGTGGATGGACTCAGTTATAGTGGTGATTGGTGCCATTTTGGGAGACCTGAAAACACAGGCTAGAGTACATCCTCATGGAGAAGAAGTGTTTACTAGAAGTTGGAAACAAGTTGATGGCACATAGTCAATCAATCAAACTTTCACTGTGGAATGTTTTTTTGCTCTAGATTATTTTGTCAGTTTTTCAGCAGAGCAATTCTCCCTTCTTTTAAATACCACTGCTCCCTTGAAACATGTATTTTCTGGCATTTTGCTCTAACAAATTTGGCAGTAACAATATTTTTTTATGTTGCATCAAGATATATGCTGCAGAAAATGTGGATCATAATCCAAAAGCAGGTTTCATTATAGTGGACCTTTGGATCAGTTCCATATTTTTTTTAAAAAAAATATTTCAACCAAAAAAACGGATGCTTCCATCATAGATGTTCCAATTCATTTCTAATAGTGACAATGTAATTTGGAAATACTACTATTTATATGGTAATTTGAGCAGTTATAATACTGATTTAATAGCAGTGCTATGCCACATAAAGTCCCCACAAGATTCATTAAGTTCAAATGCCAAGTTATGTTTTCTGAAGCTTTTTTAATATCTTCAATTTTTTTTTTTCCTGGCACAGTATAAAAGTTTTATGTATTGTTCATATATTTAGGATTCTCTAACTATTAAATGAAGCAGATTATAATGTAAAAAAGAGCCATGGTGATGCAGTGACTGGAATACAGTATTTCAGGCTGACGTCGTGGCGATATTGGACATGATGAAGTGGGTCTCTATGCTACTGCTCTGAGTTCTCCACATTAGACGGTTCCAAAAGAAGCTAAAGCCAACCTGGGTGGTGTGGTGAAGAAAAGTGGGGCAACCTGCAGGTCACAGAAAGCCACAATATCTCCTGCTTGACTCAGGGTCTTTTTCCCTCTTCCTCATGAAGAGGAGAAGAGGCAGCCAAAAATTGCTGCCATGAAGCTGGAACAGCCGAGGAAACAAAGAAAGTGCTGAAGTGTAAATGACCAGGGAATGGAACTGGGTGAGAAGATTCTTTTTTCACTTAACATCTAACATTAAAAAGAAAACAGGGGAAAATCCAAAAGAGACTCTAAACTATTTATTAAAGTGGCAAATAATCACATAGATAAAAACTAATGGAATAGGATGGAAAGAATGGAGGAGAAGAAAGAACAGATAAATCAACAAGCAAAACAAGAAGAGAATATAATAAAGACTACAATGATTAATGAAACAAATCAGGGGAAAAGTATTTTAAAGGATTTAAAAATGAAATGGGAAGATACCATTGAAAAAGAGATAGGGGTTTGGGCAGATACCCTGGAGGCAGGATAGAGAGGAGAAGAATACTTAGACTAAACAGTAAAAATGCAGAAGTTAGACAGAGACAAAGATCCAAGAGAGGAATATGGGAGGTATGCCAAAAAACAAATAAGGATTGAAATATTAAAACAGGCAAGAGGTGATGGATAGAAAGGAAAAGTTTTTTCTTGTTTTTTTACCTTCTTTCTTTAATATAATGGGGACCTGATAATTAAAAGTTAGAATACAAGTAGAAATAAGGATACACATATTAAAAGTAATAAATAGATGGAAGGTTAGAGGTTGAAAGATGGATCTAATATGAATGTTTAAAAATTATGGTGTTTGTTGTCAAGAAGGAGTAAGGATATTAGATTTTAATGCAATATTATATTAGGATCAGTAAGGATGGCCTGATTAAATAGAATAAATTAAAGAATTAAATGGAAATTTTAGAGGTTGAAAGACAGTATTATTATGCATGCTTAAACAATGTTGTAATTGGCATTAGAATGATACATTGAAATATTGAATAATTAAATAATGAAGGCTTATGTCTTAATGTAAACAGGAGTATTAATACTAGGAGTATATAAGCATAATCAATGTAACAAACATTATTATTATTAGTTGTATCAAAATGAATGATACCTGGATGACACACTGTTCATGTATTGATGTTGATGCATATATAAAAATAAAATAAAAAAACATAATACCAAAAAAAGAATTACAGCATTGCACACTAATTCTGCCAATTGCCAACTGCCAGCAGATTGGGCAGGGAGAGGTAGGCCTGTTTGCTTGGCCCCCTCTCCCCCCCTGGTTGAAACATCCCGCGGCGGCCGCCGCCAT
>JANHFP010007379.1:0-10860 GCA_032468135.1 Calamaria suluensis
GTATGACCAGCTGATGAGAGCTAATAAGCTCGAAATAGATCTATACTGGCCTCCCTTAATTTTAAAATATTAGCAGAGAAACAATTAACCAACATATATATAGCATAATGTTGTCGCTAATTTCTGCCTGGATAGTCTCTTGAGATATATATAACTACAAACTTGCTCTCTCCCATATTTGGGCTACTAGGTATCTCTACAAACACACACACACACACATATATAAAGCAGATGAAACATAAAGGGTGCATATTTAATGCACAACCTAAGTGACTTGGAATGAACATCCTGGGATTTCACAGATTCAGTTTTCTAAATTAATTTGTCAGCTAGTTGTTTGATGCAACACAATTAATCAGCTCCAAAATCTTTAACTGGTTGACAGCTCTAATGACTTTACCGTTTAAACTCATTGATCTGAAATGTCAGTGGAGACATCCCGAAAAATCAGATAATTAGATATTCAAATAAATAAGCATATATAGAGCACTGAACCTATATGCAAGAATCAATTATATTAGAAATTGCAGAATTTTAAGAACCATATAAAAAATAAATAAAAAGGATCAGCTACAGATTTAATATAAAAGAAATATTTTAATAGAACTTATGAACAGGTATGTATATATGTCTTCAAATTACTCTTGACTCCTGGAAAAGTCTATGAAAATTCCATTTTGCCATGGACTCCTCTGTAGGCTGAGATATACTTATTGGTCCAAAGTTACTCAGTTGGCTTTGTGCCAAAGGTTAGACTAGAACTTGGTCTCCTGGTTTCTAACCATTTGACCATTATAGAAAACTAGTTCACTATAATTAAAGAGTGGCTACTATTTTCATTTGTTACTACTATCTACATGCTTATGCATAGTAGTTTGTTGTTCCATCACCAGATTCACAGAAAACTAATTCTGCAGGACAAAATGGCTGACATAACTCTTTATTAATCCCTCAGTCACCTTGAAAATGATTGGGCCACAGTTCTCCACTACATTATGACGTACAATTTTCCTTGTCATTTTTCTATGAGTATTGCTGTCTGTTTGGGCATTTTAGTTTTTTGCAAGTTGACCTCACCAGTCCATTGGCTACTTGATTCCTTAACTGAACCACAGCTAATCATGCCGTCTCACTTTATTAATACCTCTCTTTACTAATATTTCTGAAAGTGTAAAAAAATTAAGATGTTTGCTTACATAGTATGGGTGGTTTGATTACATCATATGTTCTTGTCCTCATGAAACTGGATATTTCAATACATGATTTAGAACATGCAGATGAACTGAAAGAAAGCAAGGAGTAATAAATTAAGAGGCAGCAAAAAGCAGGAAATTATGGTGAAAATAAACTGTTTTGAATTAGGGACACAAGAATTACTATTCAACAGAGAAAATGTAATTTAAGATAAAGTAATAAATTTTGAGTATCTTCAAGTGTAAGGAGGTATAGTGATGGTGTTGGTATAAACTTGATTTCCTTTCCTTTCCTTTTTAGTTTTAGTCTTATATCTTTAATTTCTGTCCTGGAATATTTCTTGCTCCTTTTCTTTCCTTTGCATCAATTTGCTTAGTTCAAAATGTCTGATGATGTTCCTAAATCTTCTACTTTTGCTTATTGATGAACATTCACTTGATTTTCAGCATTTTATAATTATAAATACCTAAAATATAGTTTTTAGTCTTCCACATTAATAGACATTTATACTAGGAATTTTCTAAAAGTTGAGAGTCGTATTAAACTTTTTTCTTTCTTTCAAGACACTGGGGGTGTCTTGAATTTAATTTAAAGTTAAAGTTAACAATTTAAAGCAAACAGCTTCAATGTTGCTATTTTTAAAGAGTTCTTTTTGTTCTACAATAATTTATATTTTGTCAAGTATAAATGTATTTATCACAAGAAGCTATTTGTTCAATTTATATAGTGGCTAGGTGACTAGAGTGATGAAATTTTATGGAGTGATTAGTAGGGATAGAATCAGGACAAGATTGTAGTAGAACTAATAAATTAAATTAAATTATATACAAAGTCAGCAAATAAAGTGGTTTTCCCATCTGGAGAGAATATCTGGGGATTCTATACCATATAAGGTATACATAAAAAGAGGAGAAGGTCAAGTAGCATGAGACAGACCCAGAAGAAACTGAAAAAGCAAAGACATGCTACACAAACTGCAAGAATATATAGCCACAGGTAACTGTTGTTAGCTTATAAATATCCCAAGAATGAATTTTACTTTTGTTGTTTTCTAAAATAAATTGCATATCATGTAAGTCTTGGTTTTGTCATCAGAAAGCAAAAGAAACATATCTGAATTTAGAATTATTCATAATACCATGATAGATTAAATTGCAGCTAAGTAAATCCTAGACCTTACTGAATGACTTTGAGCAAGTAACACCCAATATTTCAGATATGCTTTACATGTATTAACAGTGGACAAACTCTGCCTGTCTAATATTGTTTTATGATACAAAATGTTCTTATGCAGCACAAGAAAACCTTCAAAGACCAGACAAATTGTGATTGCATTCTGTTATTGTGTATGTTGCAGCTGCTCAGCCAGAAGAATAAAGCTTCTAACATCAGATGAACTAATTACTACTGCTTGTACCAAAACCTGCATCCTTGCAGACCTGTTTATCTGTCCTTGCCAGTGCACTTCTATCTAATGCCAAAATCAATAGCGCCAGAAATATATAGAGCTCCTGATTGTTTATTCACCAAAAACAAACAAACAAAATAAAACCTCAAACCCACAAAGTTGTGATGTCTGAGTTCCAAGAGTTTAATGCCATCTGAATGCAAATGATTTGCTAATTATCAGTTTGATCATCTAATGGCTAAAAGTGAGTAGGAGTCATGAGTAAGTATAAAAGGAGGCTGCTATAATTCTTCTCTATTCCCACTTCTGTATGTCCACATTTAGCCTTTCAGCAGGAAAATCCAATTATATCATTGATATGCATTCCCTAGAATATGAATGACAGTTTTTGGGTAATCAAGGACCTTGGTAAGACAGGCTGACTAATTGTACAGAGGCTTCTATTAATATTCAAGTGGAGGCACATAGAACTTGTATTTTGACTGTGCTACTCAGCACAGCAAAAAATAAATAAGGTATAAACTTGAACAGTGTTCCTGGAGGCATGATTTGCATAATCTCATTGTCCTTTGCCCAGTTTAAATTCTGGTAGCAGCAGGCTGAAGAACAATATAAAGGATATAACAGCTTCTGATTTATCCAAAGGAGAATTTGGTTTTTTCCAGTACCCGTAAGAATACATTCTGGTATTTATCTTTTAAAAATCTTGGCAAGTCTGAGGGCCAGACTAATGATTAAAATTCATGAACTATCATAGAATTTGGGCAAAGAGGCTCCAAAGCTACTTATAAAATGAGTTACATATAAAATGAATTAAATCAGTTCAAAGGACACATTAATGATAAATGACAAAGAGTTAATCCAACTAACTCACTTTTCTAGGTTATAAATATTCTGAATTTTTTTTTCTAATTTATAAGAACACTAGGCTTGAAATATCTCATTCTTTCCTACTTTACCCCTTCCCTCCCTCTTGGATAGACACAATGTTTTGGTATATGTGTGGGAGAGAGTGTGGGCATGAGAGAGAGTAGATGGTGTACCAACGGGTCGGACCACGTAGACCAGAGGTTCCCAAACCTGGCAGCTTTAAGACTTATGGACTTCAACTCTGACATAGACCAATAGACAATCTAAGGGAGACCATCACATTAGAATTTGTAAACATCAGAGACAATGTTACTGAATTCAGATGTCATGTACAAATGATTAGTGAAATGCTTAGTTTGTGTGTGTGTGTGTGTCTAATCAGAAGAAGTTGTGTAGAAATGATTTCTGAAACATAAATTAAATCTAAAAATAAATAATCTATTAAATGTGAACCTCTTTTGGAAGGAATAAAATTATAATTTTAAATTCAATTTTACAATTATGCAGGTTAGACCATTTTCTTCCCATTCACATTACCTTGTGAATATTATGGGTATGCCTCAATACCCATAATAATAAGAATTTTTACATGAGTTTACCATTATAGCTTAGTAAGGTTGAATAGAGAATCTCTTCTAGGGATTCAAAAAGGTAGAAAAAAATGGTTATTCTGTTGTTTTTTAATTTGAAAAACAAGTTTCTCTTTTTTTCTCAACCAAATAAAAAAGAGTGAGAACTGGGGATAGCAAGCATTTATAAATGTCCTGAAAAGTAGACATCTGTGTTTACCTAAGAAATATGGCTTAAAAAGATAGGCCACTAAAGTCATTCTCACTACTCTTCCTTGTCCCATGTACACTCAACATTTGTCCAGTTTCAGATCTTCTTGAATTGCACAAACTATCATAGCTGACTGAAACAAAGATTGCAGTGCTACATTTGGAAGAGACAGATTAGCATAAGAGAAAATCTATAATCACTGCTTTTACAAAAACTTCCTTGTTTAAGGCTGTATGTCAACCTCTGAAGCTTCAGACTTACTTAAGTCATTTTAAATGGCAATTTTTAATATAACATAATTAATGATAATATGATAAGTTGGACTGGGACTTAAATAAATTCATAAATTAATTCATGTATACAAAGGATAAATCACAAAACTGAAATAAAGCCAAGCAAATTTAATTTTTCTTTCTGGATCTATCATGTTTCCCCAAAAATAAGACCCTGTCTTATATATATTTTTTGAACCCTGAAATAAGCACTTGGACTTATTGCCATGTGCTCAAAATCCCGATTGGGTTTATTATCAGGGGATGTCTTATTTTGGGAAAAAAAGTGTACTCACAGATATTATGTTAAGAATAGACCAAATGTTACCAATAAAATGAAAAAGCTGTTCAGTCTTAATATCATTAAGCTTCTTTTTGAGGAGAAAATAGAATGAATTATAATTAGTGAAAAATATATATTATCCTTTCTCCTTGTTGCTGTCTCTTCTGCTTATATTCTATAGAAGAGGAAAATGAGTTAAAATCTATGGCTCAACTCTAGTGAGAATGCATTGTCCAATACAGTTTGTATATAACTACAGGTAATGCCTCCAGGTGTACAACAATAGAAATAATAACCTCAGGCCAGGCCGAACCCCCAATGTGTGATAACAAAGTTTTTGGTTAAATTGTGCTTTGAGGGAATAAATATTATACTCCCAAGAGTCCATCTCTTTTATAGAATTTTATCAACGAGAATGACATTTTACCTAACAAGCATCTGTAATTGCCAATAAGAATTACATGCTTAAGTTCCTGCACATTTACATGACATACACCCTTTTAAATTATTTTAATACTGCCTTTGTTGGAAGAGAAATCAAATATGTTGACAGGAACTGGAGGAGCAGTTTTGATTTTTCCATGTACATTACAATAAATTATTGATGAAAGACTTGGAGAAAACAAGCTGTAATGGCTTATTAGCGCCTGTATTTGAATTAAGGGATAAAACTTGTTATTCACTGAAATTATCCAACCTGCACTTCACAGGCAATTGCGCAAATTATCCAAAAGCAACCCTGACATGAACATACTTTGCATTTCCATTATGCCACTTGAAGATAGGCTCCACTTATTCTAGAGCCCATATCTTAATTATTTAAGGAAAAGGCACTCAAATAAAAGCTATTTTTAATCATGCTCAACCTTGCCTAAACAATGCTGCTTTCATTCATGTCGAGCTTCCTTGCAACAATAATTAAGAAATATAGAGGCAATATGATGTTTTGTATGGGAGTGGGTGGATGGGTGAGATAAAATAGTTGCTCTAGAATTGACTGCATACATACTAATTATACTCTTTAATAACATGAACATTTCATGAAGATTTGAACGGATGCCTATGTCTTGATTCAACTCATTTTATTTTATTTTTATATGTTGCTAGACTGTAAGGCAACAAAAGAAGTAAGATGAATTACCAAACTGAGGATGTTTCATACTCTGCATCTTTAAAGACTTACTTAATTTTTTAAATGTGAATAATCACAAAGAAATAAAAAGACAAAGGAAACACTGCTTATCAGAAATGCATCAGTTTGTAATACATTTATCTGGGGAAATGAAGAATATAGTAAATTTTGTTTGCTGATATACAATGTTGTATATCTGGCCACATGGCTGTATTATTTTAGAAAAAAGAAGAAACTCCACTTGACAAACCTACAGTATGCTCAGAAAGATGAAAACAGAGTGAATTATGTCCTTGCTTTTATAATAACATTGTCCCAAAAGGATGGTAGATTAAGGTGAAGAAAGCAGAGCAGTCAGAGCTTCATAATGTTTTCAGAACTTAGGCAAAAGGATGATCCTTTTCAGCCTGCCTCTCTCTAAATACATTTTTTTCTTTCTACAGATATCTCTAAATCTCTCAGATTCATTCAGGTAGTGAGGTGGGCAATATGTAAATTTGTAAATAAATAAATAAAAAGATATTTTCCAAACCCTATTTAGTGTTAATATTACACTAGCAGAACTTTCCACAAATTGGTGTGAAATATTATTCAATTTATACTGGTGTTACTGTGAATGTGACTGAACTTGTATTTTACTTGAGTTGATGGGAATACTGATTTTATGCCTAGCTTGACTCTTACAAGTTATATTCTGTATAATAATAATTGACCCCTTGCAATATAGATACATTAAAAGATTTATTCTGTTTCACTTTATATTAATACTTAATTATAGCTGACTCATGTACTAATCCCAGCTATTATAGATCATTCAGATAATTTGAGTATTTCCTTCAGTCACCTCTCATAAGATTTAAATTTGGGGGTGGGGAAAGGTCAGAATACAGTTAAGAAAGAAAATGAAATTAATATTTTGGTCATGGTGGTACAATTAGGTTTAATTCTATTGTATTTCTATTAGTGATTTATAATCCTAATATCTTAAAAATGGGCTAAATTAAAATTAATTTAATTTAATTTGAATTCCAAATAAATTATTTTGTATTATTTTTTCAAACTTTCTTTTGTTGGACTTAAAAAAATATCTTGTCAGGTTAAGTCGGTCACAAGACCTTGGAATGGCTGTCAGTAATATTGTATCTGGGCAGGTTTAAATTGAATTTTAGTCACCAAATGTACATGTTCAGATAGCCAGTGGAAGCTGTTTTTTCATGTGCAGACAGTAGACAGAAGCAGCTGTTAAAATTGAATCCACAGCATCAAACAACTTGTGAACTGATTGAATTTAAAATTGGAATTTCTTATTCCTTGATTTTTGCCTCAAAATAGGATGAGGGGATGCAGGTGGCTGATAAACAAAACTATATCACTCAGCCATAAGGTTAAAAAAACCAAAAGCAACAAGAATGTAATCTTTTTTTGGAGGACAGGAGGAATCAACAATAAATTATAAAACTACTTTTTTCAGCTGGCAAAAATCAGCACAGTTCTGTTAACCTTAAAAAGAGAAATACTGCTATGTGTTGAACTAGGAAAGGGGAAAAAACAATGGAAAAGTCCTATGACAGGTATAATAACCTGAACTGACTTCAGAAGTGTTGCAACCAAATTCTGACTTTAAAGCAGAATCACTGATATTAGTCATAAAATAGATATGCTGTAAACTGTTAATAATTTTATTGGCTTTCTTTATTAATAGTTATAAAATATGGTGTTTGGAATGTCTTGCTTTCAGTTAGGCCTCTTGAAAAGATTAAGGGTAAATGGCCTTGGGCTGAATGCAAAATGACTTCATGTTAAGTTTGTAGATTCTTCAATTATCTTATGTGAATATCATTTTTCTACTATATTGTTCATCTAGTTCCACAAGGTTGAGGTTGTCCCAATCTTGAATATGTTTTAGAGAACCCCAACTAAGGCTTTCTGAATGGAAATATCCTATGTAGAATATAAACCTACGTTGTTATTATTATAAATAATTTTGGTATGATGTTTGATTAAACTGACTAAAGATATTTTATTATGGTAAGTGTCTAGAATTTGGTCAAATAAATTAATATTACAAATGTAGATGTTTCAAAATGGTTTTCAGATTCCAATCTGACATAGTGTGTAAATACTTCAAAAGAGTTACTTTGAAAGATTAGAATATCTCTCCTCATCAATTATATAGCTGAATATTTTTCCAGGCATGCAAAGCATCCTCATAAACACAAGCATTTTCTGAAAGCAAGAAAAAATAACACAAATCTACAGTGCTAGCCAGAAAAAACATCAATATTTTACTGATTTATGGTGTTGTTTGTACCTGTTCATTTTGTAATGAAAAAAATGGGTTCCAAAATGTATAATCCTATGACACATTTTCCATGTTATATGTTATCAGAATCACATTCTACATCACACTGAACAAGTACACATTTAAAGCACATACTAACTGAGTGTTCCTCTGTGACATACACAGTTATCAGATAAGAATCTGGCTGGAGTATGACTTACTCAAACATAAGTGATGGAATTAGCTTGCATTATTTATGGCATTTTTGTGTGCTTTGCATATGACAGGACTTTGGGTACAGGTGTAGGGATTCACAAATACTATCATTAGACTAAATGTCTTAGGACAAAAACAGTGAGTCACAAACATCAATCTTTATATATAGTGGATTACTGACATGGATTAAATAAACATTTAAAAATATGGGGAAGAGATTTTAATTAATTATATATTTAAAATATATTTTTGTTCCAAGTCCAATTTATCTACCCAAAACTGTCTTGCCTCTGCTGGAGTCTGATTCGGAGGAGGAGGAGGAGATGGATCAGATGGCAGAGGGAGATGAGAGAGAGTTGGGGGGTGTAGACGAGCTGGCTCTGGCAGAGCCCCAGAGAGAGAGTGGAAGCTCTGCTGAAGGCACAGCGCCCCCAGTGGACGCCAGGGAGAGAGGCAGGCAAAAAAGGGCCCAGCAACGCAGCATTTACTCTGGAGTAAGGAAGCATCCATAAATAGTCTGTGCGAGCAACGTGTGTTTTGCAGACATCAATCTTTCATGAACAACGAACAGCCTGTGTCTTGCTTCTGGCTCGTGTCTCTCTCTTCGGTAAGAGTTCTACATTGCTGCCTGTGTTATCTTTGAGTAAAGACTTTTGGACTTTGGACAGCGAGTGGCTTGGCAGATATCCCAGTTTTTGGTTAACCCTTTTTCCCTTTTAAGTTGTGGAATGGAGAATCTTTCAGTTTGACATTATTAAAGACTATTTATTCTTTGTGCTTTCTGTTTATTTTTAATGACTTTGAGTGGAGTCATCACACAAAACTGCCATTGATCTCAACAGGAAGTTTATAATGGAAGGATCTCTAACAAAGGTCACATTTAGAATTTTGGAAAAAAACCCTCTCATTGTCACATCTCCTTCCTTCCTTCCTTCCTCCATCCTTCCTTCTCTTACATTAGATAGGAACACTTCCAAATAAAACAATAAGCTGTAACACTAAGGATTTTCCCCTTCTAAGTTTAGTATACTCGTATGAGTCCAAAAGTACTTCTTGAAATTAAATGTAGTCCTGACGGCTTTCAGCTTTCTTCATAGCATGTCAGACCGTATACAACTGGGTTGGCTGGAGCTTGGGGGTCACCAAATGAAATATCCACAATTCGTAACTTTTGGGAACTTTTGTCATAATATTTTAAAATAAGTGTTTTATAAAAAAACTGCAGCTAAAATGAACAATATTAATTAGAAAATGATACAACAGAATGAAGCTTTAAATGCCTTCTTCCTTGAGACAAGAGTTTTTGATGTTTCAGAAAGCCTGCATGTTTGTCTTAAAAAAATACTACGTTAGGATAGTCAGATGATGTTACACATATGATCTTTTTTCAATTATATTTTCTTTCATTTTTCAAATAATTTCAGTTCTTTCTTTCAGTTTCACCTAATTTTTGTGAATTTTGTTAATATTTGATATGCCTCAGTTTTATTACATTGACCATGGTTGCATCATTCTTATTTTAACCTGTTGTGATTTTACCCTTTATTTCCCTTGGTAAACATTTGAGAATTATTAAAACTATAAATAACTATCATAAATTAATTCAAGTGATCACAGAATTGACCTTATACAGTATATGAAGCATATGATTGTGCTCTAAATAATAGAAATGCTGATCTAGGTTTTTATCATTATCTTGATTAAAACTGTTTTTCTCCTCACTGTTGACTGAGTTCTGACTGAGATTTGGTTAGGCAGAACCTGTATTTAAAAGACAAATTCTTTCTTCCACCCTATTACTCATAATTATTCTTTATTAATGGTATTGATGCAAAGTAGCTTATATACATATAATCAATATTAAAGCACTGCTTGATCTGTGCTATTCTTTTAGGTGAGAGAACATTTCTCAAAAAGCTAAGAGGATGAAAAATCTCCTATTGATAGGAGAGGAAAGCAAACAACAGTAGACAAATACTTGCTCAAAGTTACAGTAGCAATGGTATTTATTATCAAGCTATCAGAAGAGAATATATATTAAAAAGAAAAAAAACACCCAAAAGATTGAATTATAAATGCCTAGGTTTCCATTTCACAGCTAAAAATGCTACTGCTAAAAATGGCGTTTCTTTCATGTAGTGACAGGAATATAGAACTTCTGATTCTAGTTAAGCTTATTAAGAACTGAAAAAAAGTAGATAATATACCTGATAATTGTATCAAGCAAAGAGAAAAAACCCCAGTTCCTACTTGCTATTCTCAGATAAGAGTACATAATGTGGAATTAAATGGCTGCCCTGTTTCAGCAATATACATAATAGTAACCTATTGGGTAGTAAAAACCACACTTTTTCCTTCTCAGGCTGCGCTGTCAATCATCCAGAATGGGTTCTGCTCGCTGAACCAATCAGGACCGGGCATGCA
>JANHFP010007382.1:10751-22597 GCA_032468135.1 Calamaria suluensis
CGACCAGACTTAAAATGTACCTTTTACCCCCAAAACTACTCTTAATGGGACCAATTAGGTCAGCAACCACAAGCTCCCAGCTGTTTGATCCGAAGCAGCAAAGATCTAATTAATTTTGTTGTTGGAGGGTGTCCTGCCTAATTGTGCTTTGAGACTCTTTCCTTGACTAATTACATTGAACTTTGATATTGTGGTGCTGGGACCTCCTTGAAAGGTCACTCTGCCTTTGAATCTACCCCACCGTGGCCCTTGGAATGTCATGAGGACAGAATCTACCAGATACAAGCAAGATGGATAAAGTTATAGCCATGTTTGATCAGATGCAGCTGGGACAGGAAGATTTGAAACAAGGGCAAAAGGATATTAAAAAGGATCTGGCAACAATTCAGACTTATTTAAAAAATGTACAAAAACTGGCAGAAGACAACAAGAGACGGGTCGGTGGAGTAGAGGAAAGGGCAGGAGGACTGGAAAAGGAGATGAAGGGCATCCAGAAAGAAAAACAAAAAACTGAGAATGTTGTTTTAAATATTGAGCTTGATAGAATGTCATTTTATCTTATATTTCAAAATATTGAAGAGGAAATAGGGAAGGATATTAAAGATATGATGAGTTCAATGTTGGCAGAATTTACAGAGAAGGAGAAAGAACGTATTGGGTGGGACATTGATCAGGCATACAGGGTTAATTCATATTATGCTAAAACACATAATGTCCCCAGAGAAATACATGTGAAGTGTCTGAGAAGAGAAACAAGGGATGGGGTACTCAGAGCACAGAGGGGAGGGGTGCTAAAATACAATGGCAAACAAATCACAATTCTGAAACAGATTCCAAAAAAGGTACGGGAAATAAGAAAGAAATTTTTTTTGCCTAACAATTTGTATCTTAAAGGAATCATGTTCAGATGGCTGATGCCGGAAGGTTTATTGATTTTTTGGGAAGGGAAAAGAATTAAAATTAATAATATAGCAGAGGCAGAGGCCTTTTGGAAGAAACATAGTTCCCTTTTCTAGGAGCAGGGGGGAAGCCATGGGGCGGGGGAGGAGAGACAAACATTCAAGGAGAGTTGGGCCGGGAGAACGCCGGGCCTGGTCTGGGGACGGAGGGGGGGCTGGTGTCACCCAGGAGGCTAAGATCCAAAGACAAAAAAAGAGAAGCATTGGTGTGATTTAAAGTAAAGAGATATGAGAAAATTTGAAACCTTCAGAAATATATAAGAATGCACTTAATCTTTGTAAAGAAAACTTTTTAAAACTCTCACGAGGGAGGATTTGCAAAGTATTCTTTTTTAATATTTTATAAATTCTTGATATTTTTGTTAAATGAAATTATGAACCCACATTGCTGTACAAAAATTTAAAAACCTATTACCTTACCCCTATTCTTATAAAATTATAAAACTAAAATAAGCTATATAGTTCTCAAAGTTTTTCATGAAAATTAATTTTGATATGACATTCAGCCAGACTGAGGTTTGCGGGATATCTTAATTCCAATCAGACCAATTTTTATGCCTTTCAGGATTTCCTGTTTCCCTACCCCACCATCCATTTATTAAACCTGAATGCATCCTTACATATTGCCTTAGGGTACCATTCATTATAAGAAGCCCCTTGGAGAGTGATCAAATGTATGCAGATCAAGGTTGATCTGTACCTCAGCCAACATTGGTATGATTGAATTGTTATTATTGTCAATAATAACAATTCAATTTTATTTCTTCTTCTTCTTCCTCCTTCCCTTCTTATGTGATGTTCTCTTCCCCTCTGTACATATTCCTATGGGTTCTATAAATGATACTATGATATTAGATAAACATAAATTATTGAATTATTCAGCAAAGAAATGTACATATAGGGATATTTTCCAAATGTAAATATAGCATATATCGAATAAATAAAAACACAGGGTTAAAGAAATAGTACTTATATCACCATATGTCAGAAGCTGTCAGTTTAAGATAGATCTGAAGTGTATTTTTAAAAAACCCTATCCTTGCTCTGACCTGGTTCCTATGCAGAATAAGTTGTACCCCACCTGGCTGGTTATTCACAGCAATTGCTAGTGAGGCTCACCTCCACCTTCGCTTTCCTACATTGTATCTTCATGCAAGTGGTAACATTTCATACACACACATAGTTTTATGAAAGGAATCAGTACTTCTGATGGATATAAAGGAGCACCTTTCTACAGGCAATGATTCTTTTGTAGAGAATTCTTATACTTGCTATTCCTGCATTTAGACTGACAATTCAAGAAGTGCCTAAAAATGTGCACGTTAATTTTATTTTGAATCTTTTAATCTTGCAATTGTTGATAGGAAATGGAAAACAAAGCAGGTTTCCTAATAAGTTTTATAGATGCACATATTTTAAAGGGTATTATTGTATTTTATTATTATTACCATCTGTTATTATTGTCTTACGATATCTTTATTGTTTCACAGAGGTATTTCCAAGAGATTCCAGTTTAAAAGACAAATTCATCAAACACTTTACAGGTATAAATATATTTAGATAACATCTATCCAAATGTTGACTGAGTTTGTCCATCAATGTTCAGATATTAAAGCTATACATGAAATACAAAATTAGCACCATGATATGGCTAAAAAAAATCAGGAGAAAATGACTGCTTATCTTCATTTAAATGCAAACATTCATCTCTATGCTAACAGCATCCAGCTATCCATGACATCATCCATCCATCCATCCATCCATCCATCCAACAATTCAACTTCTATGGCTGCCCATCTCATTTAAATACTGTAAGTGGCTTACAGTTCAGTGGCTTACAGTTCAGAAAATATATTTTGATTAGAAATTAAAAAAAAACATTTTAAAACAATCAAAATTGTAAAACCAATATAAATAAATATTAAACATCCAATTCAAAAGAGTAACTGAGATGTACAGAATAGTATATGTCAAAAAGAAAACACATGTTCTATACCCAAATTAGACATGTGGTTGGCAACTAATTATCATTTACTCAATTTGCTTAATAAGTACCTTCTGATAATTTTCTATAAGCAAATTAAAGAAAACCCAGTGCCTGTCTTGGTGTCCAAAAATGACTTCATGTCTCACTAAATACCATTTCTGCTCCTTTTATTTTTTTTCAACTCCATTGTGCAAAGGGCTTGGAAATGTTTATCTCTTTGTTAACAGTTATCCCTTTATCTGAAATGTCATGATTCTCTTAAAACAAATTTGGTAGAAGCAGAAAACCTAAGCCAAAAGGAGAGAAAAGATTATTCAAAAAGGGAAATATCAGTAAGAAATATGTGGAGAAAACAAAAAACCAAATAGAAACTTCCAATGGGTATCCAAACAGGAATACAATCAGAAAGCAGCTTGTCGCTGATTCTCCATTCAAGGCTCCGTCATTTTCTTTTCCACTCATATGATCAAAAGCAGATTAATTTTAAAATGCTTAGAGCTAATGACTTGCATGCGTTCTAATCAAATGCCTTCTAATTCCATCCTGCCACGTAAAATATTGGGAAGAAATATTGGCTCAGAACTCAACAAAATATGATAGTACATCATCAAGAGGAGAAGTTGGCTAAGGAAAGATAATTGATAATTGACAGCATAGACTGGACTGCAGAGGAAAAAGTTCAATAAAATTTTTCCAATGTGACCCCCTGCAAAAAGAATTTGAATATTAGCTCAGAATGTTGCTAGCTGTTTCATTTTAAATCTCCCTTCTTCTTTCTTCCAGCCATGTGATGTAGAACTGTAGATCTAGATCTATGCTATAGATCTAGAGTGCATGCTCCCTATTGCATACAGACAAATATATGATCATAGCTGGTAAAGGGGTTGGAAAGAATTCCAGAGGTCTTGTTTCTGCATGCTTGCAGCTCTTGTCATTTTAATTTTATATGTTTTTTACAAAAAATATAAATTATATGTAACCAAGTCAGAAGATTATGTAGTATTGTATTTTGAATAGATAATGCAAAATAAGTGATTTTAAGCAGATTAAAAATGAATCAAATGTAGCTATTAAAAATGATATTTTTTCTTATTTGAGTAATGAGAAAGAAAATACCAAAATTTTGTGTTTCATTAATTATTATGTGTTATCAAATAGGTCCTGTCACATTTTCAGCTGAATGTAGTAAGCATTTCCATCGTCTATATCATAATACACGGGACTGTTCAACACCAGCTTGTAAGTTACAACTAAAATTAAATTCATGTTTCACAATCCTGTCTCTAAATTATTTCACTACCTTACTTTGAAAACAGTATGTTTATACATTTGGTGTTATCTTGCCAAATAATGCAAATCTGTAGTAATGTCTAAATCAGGCTATTATATTTATTGATTTAGTGATGATGGATGGAACATACTGAATAAGTATGTTTAATAATCAAAGTCAATGGTATTGAATACTGATTACATTTGATTACCCATTTTTGAGAATCAATTTTCTTCCTTCTCTTTAACAGTATATCCAGTTGGGGTCTTTATTGTATAATTGTCTACTCATGAACAATGGAATTTTATGGGAAATATGTATAAAAGAAAAATAACAGAAAAATGTAGATTTGAAACTGATAATATGTGGTCATTAAGAATACTTAACAACTGCATGGCATATAGTCAATCTGGGCATAATGTTTAAAGCCTTAGAATATATTGAACTGTTCCTATTTATCTTAAAGAGAATCACTTTTGAGAAACCATATAGAGATTCCCATTCATTGTCAACTGATGCCTAATAAAAGTAAATAATTTAATTGACTGCTTTTTTTAAAAAAATGCAGCATTCACAATTATCTCCTAATGTAAAGTATTGCAGTTGTAAGTCACAAACCCTTCTCAATTGGAGAAAATAGAGATAATTCAAATTATTGTAACTTTGTATAAGTCTGAAATTATACCACCATTCTCTTCAGGCTTGAGCTATGTATTGCTAATCAAAACTAACAATTTGCTTCTGTCATATTCATAGATTATAAAAGATGTGCAAGATTGCTGACAAGGTTGGCAATGAGTCCACTGTGCACACAGTCATAGGAAGACAATTAGGTAAGTGTTTATTTAAACTTAATAGACAAACAATTAGTTGGATCATCTTGGCTATTTTTATCAGAAACCAATCAAATGTCAGAGCAAATTATAATTGTTGTCTTCTGTATATATTTTCTTGAAGTAGTTCCAAATACTTTTTTATGTGCATCATACATATGGGAGCAAACTTGACATAGTTCTATATATCAGGTTTGTCAAACTCATGTCATCATGGTGTTGTCACATGATGTATCATGACTTTTTTGCCCTTAGCTAAATTGGATGTGAATGTAGAGATGATGCATCTGGCCCACAGTTTGATACCCCTGTTCTATATCATGAATATTTTTTTAAAAAAATTCATAGAACACAATTAGCTGATAACAAAGGAAAATGAGATGGTGATGGCTCCCTTCATAGTTTTATCCCAATGTAAATAATAATTACCTATATGCATTTCAATTCAATTTTCATAGACTCCCAGTGTTCAGGGATTATAAGCTTCTAAAGGTTCATTGTTAATATTGCATGATCATTGTACATGAGCCATGAGTCCAGTTAAAGTCCCAGATTCAGAAGTTCCATGCACCCAAAACCACTTGATTTTACCAGGATTCAGCCACATCCTTCCCCCACATCCAGATCCCTACAGCTTTCAGGCACTGCAAAAGGGCAGCAACAGCATCACATGGGTGACCTGGGATGGAGATGTAAACTTGAATATCATTGGTGTGTTTGGCGGTACCTCATGCCATGATGGCAAATTATATCACCCAGTGGTTTCATGTAGATATCAAAAAGGAATGGAGAGAGTACAAAGCCCTGGAGCACACTTCAAAGAAGATGCTATGGGCCGGATCTCTCTCTGTAGCCAGCCCAAAAGAATAATATCATAATGATATCATAAGCTGCTGAGAAGTCAAGAAGAGCAAAGATGGATGCACTATATCTATCCTGCTCTCGCCAGAGATTATGCATAAATGTGACAATGCTGTTTCTGGCTCACAACCAGGCCTAAAACTTGCCTGGAAGGAGTTTACATAATCTGTTTCCTCCATGATCCTCTGAAGCTGCCAAGGAATCCATCTTCTGAATCATGTTTCCTAAAGAGGGAAGGTGGAAGTGGTTGGAAATTGTCCAGACAGGTGGGAGTTGGGTTTTTTTTAAAAGAGGAAGGGTGATCCAGGGTCTACATTCATTCCTCATAGCAGGTTTTTGTTTTTTGTTTTACTGAAGCACCCTTGCTATGCTGGGAAACTATCCTGCAATCTACTAAAACAGAATAATGATAACATAACTGTATGCAAATTTGTGAATCTTGAAAAAGCCCCTTCAGGAGACATTGCTCTTTTCAAAAGCTGTTCATATTTTGGTTCTGTGCTAACTTTTCACATATATTTGGTCTGTGATGTTTCTCCCACCTGCTGGATACTGAGTATTGTGTAATCTAGCCATAGTCTAAAAGATTCAATTTATCTTTTTTTTCTATTGACTATCATTATTTATCTATTATTAGATTAGGTGGATACCTCTGTGATGACTGATCATTCAGACATTCCTGCTAACACTGAACTTTGATTTGCCGAGAAAGTGCCTTGAAATCTGCTCCAAGACAATAGAGAAGATATCCTGTGCTTTTTGATTTATAAATGTTTGGTACTAGATACATTTTATTTTCATATATGTTTGATATGCCAAACCTCTGTGAAAGGAACATATTTTATTTGAATGTGTAAATTTGCTGCCTATATCTCAAATCAGCCAATTTATTTAAATATATTGTATATAATGACTACTAATATACTACTTAACTGTTTTAAATATATGCAGGGAATTAGTTGATGTTTGTGTTATCTTGTTTCATTGTATTTTATTGCTCAGGCTCTTAATTTCATTATTTGCACTAACTTGAAATTCAGATGTCTCTGTAACTGAAAAAGCTGCAAAAGGAATGGTTTACTTTCAATAGAAATGTTTTATATTATGAAGCTTTTAATTAAGTGTATGTATGTTTCCTTGCGTGCAATATATGTGTGCATGTGTGTATGTATATTTTGCACATTTGAGCAAAATGCACACAAATGCTTTATAAGGCTGTTCTGGATTACCATCAGTTACATTTGTACTGGCACTTACCAAAAATGTTATAAATAATGTAAATATAAAAGACTGGAAGACTGCAATGCAGCTTTGATGAAATAAAAGCAAAATTAAAGGTGTTAACAGTTTATGTTCTTATTGATAAATTTCAGATATGGGAAAGCATAGTGAATTTGAGTATCACTGTAATAATTATGGTGTGATACAAGGTTCTCTATTTACTAAATGTCTTAATTTTACATAGATATGAGCAAAGGATAAAGATTACAACGCATAGCTATAATACCCACCCATCAATGACTGCACTGAAATGAATACATTCTCAAAGTCTTTCCTTACCCCAACTAAGTAACATCATCAGTGCTAGTGGGTTCAATTCTGTGTATCTGAAGGCAGAAATCACGGTCTAAGAAGACAATGGGAAAATGTTTATCAGGTATGTCAGATATATATAATATCAGGTATTGCTTGAACAGCTGGTCCAGTTTATGACTATCATGCTAAAAACGCCCCTAGTATAAAAATATTTTAAAATTATCAAAGATTTTTAAAAATCTGAAGATAGGATTATATATAATTTATTATGCAATAACATTGATACACAGTTGTGGCAAAGAACACAAGAAATACTATCAGAACTGGGGGTCATTGTACGAGTTGGGTCACAACACAATATATATATGTGTTTTGTGGAGATACCTGGTTACCCAATTATGGGAGGGAGCAACTTTTTAGCCTTCTTTTGCCCTTCAGCTCATCACTAGAGACTATCCAGGCAGTAATTATATGGTAACATTGTGTCATTATATGTTTCTAATTGTTTTTTTACTGATATTTTATATTTTATATTATAATATATATTATAAAAATTATTTTATTATATATATTATATTATATATTTTATATAAAATATCAGCAAAAACAATTATATATATATGATGCTGCTGTTGGATCAACCATGTTACTGTTTTATTGTTTCATGCATATTGTTAGTACATGTATTGTGGTTTTATATTATTTTTGTAGGTTTTGTTGATTTTCTGTTTCTGTTTTTTCTGTTTCTAAGGTCCCCAGAGTCACCCTGATTGCATTAAATGGATATAAATGTTTTAAATAAATATTAATACTAATATTTCTCAAATTCCAAATTTCAATCAGCACTACACATGAACCCACATACATATCCCAAGCATTCATATCTTTGATAATGTCTCATAATGTATTTTATTCATTTTTTTCTATTTATTTTTATTTCATGGATGTATAGAGCAATTTATCAAACAAAATTACTCTGGGCAGTATGATATAGGTGGGGGATTCTAGTTTAAAATAATAGAGTTCTATTTTCATTATTATTGTATTTTATAAATATGCATTTTATTTATATGCATATAAATGTTCTATGTGGGACTGCCATTGAAGACCACTTGGAAGCTTCAAATGATTCAGAATTTAGTAGCATAAGCAGTGAAGATCAAACTACAGTATGCTCATTTATCAGATCTGCTTTGCAAGCTCCTTTAGTTGTAATTTTTTAATGGGAGTGATTCAAGGTGCTGGTTGTTACCTATAAAGCACTTCATGTAGGTTCATTCCTTGTGTGAGGGGGAGTCAGACTCTATAGCAGTGATGGCTAACCTTTTTGCCATTGTGTGTCAAAAGTGGGGAGTGCACGCTGGAGTTGCACGTCCAAATGCCCACACCCATAATTCAATTTGCCCCACCTTCCCTAGAAAGGCTCTGGAGTCTGGGGAGATTAAAAAACTGACCTTCCCCACACCCCCAGGCCCTCTAGAGGCTGGAAACAGCCTCTTTCTCAACTTCTAATGGGCCTGGAAGGCCAAAAATCAGCTTTTCAGTGCCCACATGTGCATCAGAGTTGAACTAGGGCAATGCTCGCGTGCCCACCAATATGGCACTACGCGCCACTTCTGGCACCCGTGCCATAGGTTTGACATCACGGCTCTTTAGTTTGGGTCAGTCAGTCAAGGCATTGGTCTAGAAAACAAAATACTATGAATTGAAGTCCTGCCTTAGGCATGAAACCAGCTAAGTGACCAAGGGGCAGTCACTTTCTCTCAACCCAACTCACATCACAGGATGTTTGTTTTTTTTGGGGGGGGGAGACGAAGTAAGAAGAGGAAGCTGGATTTATGTTCTCTGTTTCAAGTTATTTACAAGGAGAATAAACAAATAAACACTTCATCATGTTTGCCATCTTTTATCTTTATTTTTTACTGATTGTAATTTCTTGTTTGATTGTTGTAAGGTGCCCAGAGTTGTTGACATTCAGATGACTAGTCAGGGTGAAAAATGAGAAAAATCTTTTTGAAAAACTGGAAACTTTAAATGGACTTTTGTTTAAAGAAGAAAAGACTTAATTGATTATTTATACCATGTTTTCCCAAAAATAAGGCCCTGTCTTATATATTTTTTTGAACCTGAAGTAAACTTGGCCTTACTGCCATGCACTGAAAGGCTCCTATTGGGCTTATTTTGGGGAAAACAGGGTAGGTTTAAAATTAAAAAGGGTTAAATAGGAAGAGCAAAAATTAAGATAAATGGGTAGAAGTCATAATTCATTTTTCTTTCTTTGTTTACGTTTTCTCCTCCTATATTTTTTTTCCAATCTTGTATGCTTTTTGTATGTGTTAAATATTTTTAATTAAAGTATTTTTTTAAAAAAGATATGACGTGCGATTAATGAACTCTTATTATGTGGGATTAATCTACAGTTAGATTCACATCTGGAACTGGTGAAAAACTGAACAATTAAAATCAATTTAGATAAAAGGATCTAAAAATTAGTAAAGTAGCATCTAAGAATATAGGTAGTTCCAAGCAGAGTAGGCTGTTGTAAAATTAGGGTGTTCAGGTCTGATAAATTCAATATGTCCAAACATTGAAGAAATAATTTAGGAATTGTTTCAAGGGCTCAAATCATGTTTGGTAACACAACAGATTTTTCTTTATAAGTGTCAACTTCAGTCTGAAAATTCCTATTTTTTTCTGTTATTAAAATCATACATAAAAATACTGTTTTTAGATGTTGCCAATATTTTGCTATTACAAATTAAACAGTCATTAATTACAATGAAAAAATGAATCATGCTGTATGTTTCAAATTCTTACCAAAAAGAAAGACAAAAGCCCTAAGTATTATGTCTTTTCTATGTTTGTCTATGCTATAATAATGCAATTTCCTGAAATACTGTATTCCATTTTGAAAAATAATTATACATTGGATCACATAAATAAAAAGGAACATTTGTCTTGATAATCACTCTAACACGTTGTCCTTGGTTTTGACATGTAATAATATTAATATTAAATGACATATGGTGACCATTAAATGCATTTCCTGCCTCATCTTTGAAAAGAACCAATGAAAATGTTTTTTGATATTTTTAGTATCTAATTTTCCTATCTTTTTAAAAAATGATTGCACTTATAATTTATATAGTTATGAATAATGCATGTACAATTAAAATATGCACCAGGCATGTGTTCAAATTTTCCTAATTGTATTAGTTTGAATAAAAAGGTTCAATTGCCCAACATCAACAGAAAAAAGAGCTCTAATACCTGGAGACTGGGTGCAAAGCAGTGGTGGGTCACTCCCGGTTTACCTGGTTTGGCCGAACCAGTAGTGGTGGTGGTAGGAGGCTCCGCCCACCCACCCATCATCAAAAATGTTCTGAGCATGTGCAGAAGCACTGCATGCTTGCAAAGTGAGTGCACACACCCATACGCTACAGATAGTGAACTGGTAGCATCAGGATTTGAAACTCACTACTGGTACAAAGGTCCAAGTAGGACTCCTCGGGAGCACCAGCATTATCTCAAGCTTGTTCCTTTGGCTCAACTTTAAACTAAAGAACATAGTCCTTGATCACAGAGAAGGTCTCCTTGAAGATCAATTCCCTGCTCCAACACACAAATGGATCAAAGGCTTGGTGTCAAGATTCCACAAGTTCCTGAAACCTGGAAGGTAAATCAACACCCTTGTCCACTCCAATCTCTAGTATCTGCACATCCACTATGAAATCATGGATTAATGCATTCTTGGTCCAAACACTTATGACATTTACTATCAGTAACATGAGACTAAATAATCTAATCACCAACTCCTCGGAATGATATGACTAGGCTTGAAATGAGTATTGCCAACAGAATGGAGAACTTCATTCTCTGGAAGGACCTACTCAGTACCTGGTTCAATAGGGCATAAATTTCCAACTACTATGTATAAAAACTCATTATGAAGTGAACAAAGCAGTTTTTGGATAATCTTCTTCGATAATAACATTCTAATATGGCATATTTCACAGGATATATTTAACTGTGGTTACTGTATAAGAACCATTATTTCTTCAATTAACACACATTTCTGGATCTACAAAATATCCACTGAACTATAAATAGGTTAAACTAATTGGATTTTTGTAATGTACTGGGATAAACTATGAAGGATTTATAATTGTTCCAACTCTTAACAAAGAAAGAAAACTGGAAAAGCAATAACCAAAAGCCAACATGGGTTTGTCAAAAACAAATCATGCCAGACAAATCTTATTGCATTCTTTGACAAAGTGACAAAACTAGTGGACCAGAGGAATACAGTTGATGTAATATACCTGGACTTCAGTAAAGCATTTGATAAAGTAGACCATAACCTACTACTAGATAAAGTAGAAAAATGTGGCTTGGACAGC
>JANHFP010007385.1:0-11179 GCA_032468135.1 Calamaria suluensis
TTTCAGGACTCCGCTAGTAGAATATTCACCAATAATATCCACCAATAATATCCACCAATATGCTATATTATTGGTGGATATTCTACTAGCGGAGTCCTGAAACAAACTTGCTGGATGTGGAAAAAGCATTTGATACCAGTGGTGAATTGCTCCCGGTTCGGCCTGGTTCGTGCAATCTGATAGCGATGACTAGATCGTGTCAGCGAACCAGTTCTCTATGGCTGTGAGCTGGGCCCTCCCACCCATCCTGGGCGTTTTTTGCCAGCTGAATAGGTGCAGCAGAGTGGATTGCTGCAGCTCTCCAAAATGGTACTGCACATGCGTGGAGTGCACATTTGGCATGCATGCTGATGTGCATGTTCTAATGTACAGGCATGGAGCACATGTTTGACATGCTTGCTCTTATGTGCATGCAAAGCTGTGCACAAACAGAACCAGTAGTAAAGGTAAGTGGAACCCACCCTTGATATGATCAGAATGCTGTATCTTTTTTACCAAACTGTATACCCAAATTTATTATTGATGGTATCATATACTGTGTCATGTATAAGTTATCTGGTACATATGCTTAGGATAAATAGAGTTTGACCAAGGAGCAAATGTTCAAAATGTCATGATACGCCATTATGATTCACTTAAACTCAACAATTCTTTCATCTTGATTCTATTGTTCTCACCAGGGAAATCTTGGATGCACTCGTCTGTATTTTTTTAATCTTAGTAACTCTTCTTTTTTGAAGAAAAGAAATAAATGTCCTGGATGAACAGCAATTTATGAAATTCTGAGATTAAAAGAAAAGCAGGCTTGAGACTGAAACTACATCACTCAAAACCAACTGTGTCTACTGGGAACCATACACTTTTGCTTTTTACTGCTGCTCCGAAATGTTGAATTTAATAGAATGTTTCTAATATTTTAATGCAATACAACCATTGGTATAACAGAATAACAGAGTTGGAAAGAACCTTGGAGGTCTTCTAGTCCAGCTCCCTGCTCAAGCAGGAGACCCTATACAATTTCAGACAAATGTTTGCCCAATCTCTTCCTTTTTTAAAAAAAAATAATTTTTATTAATAACAATGAGAAAAAATACCAGCAGTACACATACATAAATTAAATACACATAAACACACATATACACATACAATCTCTTCTTAAAAACCTCAAGTGTTGGAGCACCTGATTAATTGTTCTGTCAGGGAAATTCTCCTTACTTCTAGGTTGGTTCTCCAAATGATTCATTCCATTAATTCTTCTTGTCATGCCCTCAGGTGCAATGGAGAATAGATCAATCTTCTCTTCCTTGTGGCAGCCCCTGAGATATTGGGACACTGCTGTCATATCACCACTAGTCCTTCTTTTCATTAAACTAGACAATATTCAATTCCAGCAACTGTTCTTTACATGTTTTATATTTAAGTCCCCTAATAATCTTTCTTTAAATGACAGCTACTAAATATTCCCTTTGATCTTGAAATAGGAGGAACATATACATATATGCATACATCAAGTATGCATACATAACTTGTATACATATAGGCAAAAAATATATTGAAAATAAATTTTCAAATTTGGCAACTTCAACTCCATAGTGCTGTCTGGGCAATTCTAGAAGTCCACACATTTTAGGATTGCAAGCTTGAAAAACCCTATCAAAAATGGGCAAATTAATATACTTGTGCTTTGGTCTCCTTTTTTAAAAAAAATTATTACATCTTATCCTGAGCAGCATATTTATGAAGGATGGCTCTAATTGAACCATGCTTTATGCATTAAAATATAGAAAGGCATCTAAGGATCACTTACCTCCCCCACCTCATGGACCATACATAATTTAAGAGAAGTTTGAAATGATCTCAACAATAGTTTTCCATATCTCTGCTTTGCCTGAATATGCAATATCTATGCTCTGTCACTGAGCTGTTATCATTCTATCCCTGAAAATAGAAACAAAATTCTGTCAATCCAAGAATCCTCCATTCTCCATGTCCTCCATTCTCTTTGTTTACACTGTAATATGGGACCCTAAAAATAGACACAAGGAAGAAGAGCTGCCCAGGGAGTATGCATATACCATATAAGGTACTTCAGGTTACTGCCACACATGCACACACACCGATCAGCTGGTTAGCATGTATTCTCAAAGGCCAACTGATTGTCGAGCGCACATACAGACCAGAAACCCAAAAGAGAAACAGGCAACACCATAAGTACCAGATGACATAGATCCGTCTGCCACTTTGAGCATGCGTGCCATAGGTTCACCATCATGAGCCTAGAGTTTCCACATAGCCATAATGGATTAAATCCAATATTCCTATTTCCTAATATTACGGGCAAGATCAAGGCAATTCAATTTTTAAATATTGTCACGCACAATAAACCAGAACTATCAAATAGTGCTGTGAGTTTTGAATTATGTCATAGCTGATTTCATTATCCATCTGTTTCAAAAAAATACGGTCTGACACGTCTTGAAGCATATCATTTTGAATTAGATAAATTGAACAAGAGATTCAGTTTCATTGGTGAGATAAAGTTAAAGTTCTAGGTATGAACTCTCAAGATAATATTTAAGTGGATGCTAATGCCATAATTGAGTCAAGAATGATCTGCTTTTGACTACTGCTTTTGACTATGTAGCAAAAACACTGGGGTGTCATAAGATGGATATGATACTTGCACCTCAGAATCAATAGACCCAGAATCTCTCAAACTTTAGGAATATTAGAAAAGCATTCCTAGCATCCAATGAAGACTGTCAACATGATTTAAGCATAAAGCCTCTACAAAAGAATTGTGAATGTTCATAACTAAATTGTGTGGACTTCTGATCCGTGTTAAGAATTATTGGCTCAGTGGTGAATCAATAGAATCTGATTGAACAGATTACAGAGAAATACTATAAAGTACATTGTACTTTTATCTTTTCAATCTTTTGAAGAGCACTTTCAGTACTTTTATCTTTTTAAACTTTGAACCATTTGGGTCAGATCCACTAAATAAGCTGTATAATTCATTAAATAGTAGAATTTATCTAGCATACCTTACTAGAGCTTCATGTACATTTATTAACATTTTATAAAATTATTTTCATCTCAAAAATATTTTTAAAATTTGCACTATACTGACTTAGATGCAGTTCTGTCATAACACACACATTAGAATACTGATTCTTTAAAAACACATAAAGGAAACCGAAAGGAACACACAGCATATCACAAATGAGACACTTTGTTTTTAATGTCACTTTTACTGAATTCTTATTCTAGAATAAAAGGAACTGTGCTATCTAAATTTGACTCAAATCATAGCAATGTGTCAGTTTACTAAGTCAATATTTTGTAACAGTAAAGCTTATACATGAGGGAAAAATATTTTGCTTGCTTGGTTGGTCTGGAACAGATAGAAGTACACACAAATTATGTTCTGTCCAGAAATATCATTTTGTAGTTGATTAAGCTTTTGCTTTGCCACAGCTAATATAATATTTAAAATGGAATTTACATTTTCTATTTATCTCGGAAGTTGGGTGGTTTGATTAAATACATTTCTAGTAGTTTTGTATATATGATCTAATAAAGTTGCAATTATTCTTTAGAGCTTTCTATTAAATGCAAAGTTAATTCTAATATGCAAAAAAAATTCAATGATGACTATTCCTGTTTAAAATAAGATGGGGCTTGAAACAAATGTGAAGATGCTCAGATCTTAGCAAAGTTGATTTATTATAAACCATAAGAAACAATGTAAATCTACTAAAATATGACAAGTAAGCAAGCCAAGAAATATTCAGTGCAGAAGAACATTAATCGCACTCTATCCTAGAAAAAAAAAACACCGGCTTCTTTATATGCTGTAGAACAACAAACTGTGGAAGTGGCAAGAGTAAAAAGAAGTTGCAAGAAAAGGCAGTTCAACTTTCAGGAATGGATACAATGGTGGACTCTAGTTTCAATCATATAACACATATAAATTATCTTCTATGGAAGAAAATTCAGACATTCAGTCAATAATTCCTGCAAATGTTAAAGTGCCTAAATGAATACAAGCTCACTTGGAATGTTGGGCTATGCATGTTGGGCATATTTGTCCAGCTTCAGTAAAATATTGTTGCTGTTGTTACCTTCTTCAGACTTAAGCTTCAAAAGAAAGTTATTTCAAAGGACACGTCTGGGCCAAATAGGTGATACAGTTTGGCTACAGGGCTTGGAGGCCTGGAAGTTGTTATAGTCTGGATAGAGACATTGAGATTCAATCCCAACAGGATGAAGTGACTTGAGCTGAAAAAACAATTCAGTTCCATGGGTATTTCATCTTTATGTTGCCCTAATTCAAGTAACTTGGGGTGGGGCAGGGTCTGACTTCGGGCCCTGCTCAAGGACTAGGGAGCAGCTGTAGCAAAGAGGGTCTTCGAACAGCTATAGTTGCAGCCATCTTGCACCCATCTCTTCTTTAGTCATTTCTCATTTGGACTCTTGTAATGCAGATAGAGGTGCCTTGAAAACCAAGTCAAAACTACAGCTGGTCAGAAGGTAGTGGTCTAATGAGGAAGAACACTTCATGATATCCCCATATAATATTGCTTCTTTGAAAGTTGTACTATTTACTAATGCAGAATTCACGGTCCTTGTTAATGTTAATGGCCTTCATAGAGCAGGACATGGATAGCTCTAGGATCACATTTTTCCAAAACTTTTTATCCATCCAACAAGGTCAGGAAGAAGAGGCATTGTTCAGGTTCCTTCACTCAGGGATTGCCATCATCATGAGGAACCTCAGAGCTAATTCTTTTCAACTGCTGTTTCTATCCTTTGAATCAGCATTTTCTCAAAGCTAGATTGTGTTTTGCAAGGCTATGAGAACCTGGATTTTTAACAAACATCAGGGACAGAAACATGGTGAGTTGTTCCCTATTGTAAATTGATGGTTTAATTGACATTGACTTATTTATCTCTAGCACTAAGCTTGTGTTTTGTTGCTTATTTATTCTTCATTGTATATTGTGCATTTTAACATACTTATGAATATAGGGAATATAGTATTTACTATCATTCTTGGATTGCCAAAGACTGGTCTACTTCATTTTTATTCTCCTTTGTCTACCTTCCTTCCCTGGTATGTTTCAAAGTAATGCCAAATTTACTACATATCAACAGAAGAGTGCTCAAGTTTTCAAATCTGAAAAACAGAAATGCATATATGTGCTTACGATATCCAATATATGAACAACATTGCTACAGAGGGTATAGTTGGTCTTTCTCTCACAGTGTTCCATACTAACTCTTTTCTGAACAACTCTGTACCTATGGTAAACAATATTTGCTCTCATTTGCTGTCAGAGCAAACCCCATCCTCTATTACAGGGGTCTCCAAATGTGGCATCTTTAAGACTTGTGGACTTCAACACCCAGAATTGCTCAGCCAGCTTCTAGGAGTTGAAGCCCACAAATCTTAAAGTTACCAAGTTTGGAGACCCCTGTTCTAGTAGAACTAATGATGTTATCAAATTTGGTAATGAAACATCTAGACGAAAACAACCAAGGTCAGAGAGCACCAAGGACTCCACAATTCAAGCTTGAGGTGCAAATATTCTCTTCTATCAGTACACTATTTGAGTATATAAATATAAATGCTTGTCCTATCTCTACCTTGCGGGGCGGTTTCAGCAATCTTCCTTTCTTAGTCATCAGAAAAGAGATCTGCAAAAGCCTCTTACTTAATTTTGCCTGAATTATTAGCCCGTTTCCTGAAATTTGTATTTTAGAATACAAGGCAAATGTTTCCTTCAGAAGCAAACACTGGATAATGGATTCATTATTCTAAAAAAACCTCTGAAGGCTTGCGAGGAGAAAGAAAGAAACTCTGTAGGGAATAGAATGCCATGCTAAAACATCTACTTTTAAAAGACTGTTGATGCAGTGATGAATTAGTAATATGCCTAAACATTTGTGCTTTCATAATAGAAGGGTGGATTCAGATTCTTTTCACCGTCTTCTGTTTCCTATCTTTTGGAAAAACATTAGCTACATTTGAAATAGCAATGTTGTATATTAAGGCAATTTAAATAATATTAATTGTATTTAAAAAGATTGACTGCATTTTTTGCATCAAAAGGAGAGTAAAATCTAGTACAGATCATGTAATGCAACTAACAATGGGTAACAAAAAGAAACAAAAGGAAAGAGGAAAAGATGGTGTGTGTGTAGAAAGAGAGAGTGATAAAACATTGTTGCATCAAGAGTTTAGAGCAGTGGTTCTCAACCTTTTCTTCACAGACCCCTTTAAATACCTTTTGTAGCCACAGATCATGGCCACTGACTACCCCTCAAGATTAACTCAAGATTTAAATCATAACATTTCTTCAAGTCCTTGTGAACATCTGTGACAACACAGATCCTTGGTTTAGAACAAAAAGGCATTCTTGTCAGACCCTATTGTCACAGCTAGTAAAGATTGTACTGGGCTGATCCCTCAATAGGAAAAGTACTGTATATCTGATTGAGACCAGTCTAAGCATCTACTAATGAGTGGGAAGTACCAAGCGTGGTAAGGAGGCAAGTCAGGAGAACCTGTGAAATTGTCTCAACCTTTCAGTTTGAGCAACTGTACAGGTCTTCTTGAGGAGGGATGGTGTTGAATCTCTCTTTCATTCTCCAATGGAATGGAAAAAGATGCATTCTCAGTTGAAGAAACCATTACTTACTCTGGAGTGACACAGGGAGTTTTGAAAAAGATTGTATGTCAATTTTGTAAAAAGGTGAGGTATTGAATCAAACACCTTCTGTTTTGTCTCAACTTTGGGCTTTTTTCTGTTCTCAGCATAAGCAGATTATGGATTGAGAATCCATAGTACAAAAGCTATGTGGTACTTCCTGGCATTTATCAGTCAAGATTTGCTAAGGATTCAGTCCCAAAGATTTGTTTCAGTCAATATCTCACCTCAAACTATGAATGGGGGTGGAGAGAGCTTTAACTTCCTGTCAAAGTTGTGACAGGTCTCATTGCTTGTGCGACATTCAAAGCCACTGTTCTATTTTACTTAAAAAAACACAACATGAATGCCATGCAATATTTTTCATGGCCAAGAAAAGCTAGAAATAGGCCACTTATACTGCTAGATTACTTAGAATCAGCCTAGAATTTGGATAGCCCACTTGAATAATTGATGCTTGTGTCTACAAAGATTCTCAGTCCTCTGGGTCATGGTTATCCAAAAGTGTTTTTTCAAGAGGTAACTGGACTTTCTGGTTCTTCTTTGAAGACATTTCACTGAAGAAATTGATGCTTGTGTAGCATTTGCATCCTGAAGATATTGGGCATAGACCATGCAAGCCTTAGTTACATTCTCTTTGGATTCTTGCATAAGAAGTCCTTGACTTACAATTGCAACCGAGACTAGAACATCTTCTACTAAGAAAGGTCACTGTTGAATGAATTGCACCTAATTTTATGAGTTCTTTTGCCATAATCATTGTGAATTCTATAGTCATTAAAAAAATCCACCTTCTCCCATTGACTTTGCTTGTCAGAAGCTGACTTGGAAAGTCACATATGGCAATCATATGATCCCAGGACCTTGGAACCATTGTAAACACATGTGATTGGCCCATTAAAATCCATTGGTTGACAGAAATAAATAATATCTTTAAATATATCTGAACTACAATTATCCACATGACAGCAGCAATGGTAGTAATGGTGGCAAGGCAGTTGTATAGAATGTACCACTGCAAAAATAGGTAAGGAGAGAACAACCATGTTTTCATAGTTGTTAGTGTATATATGGGATTTCACCTTTATTCCAGTTTTGATCAGTTTTTATGGAGGCTTCTTATCTTGTCAAATGAAAGAGTGAAGTAAAGAGTATTAATATCACACTTCAGACTCTGGCCTTTTAAGATGATATCTAGCTCCTGAGTGGCACTGACATTATAGAAGCCGAACGTACTTGAAAACACAATAATCAATCTTGATGGTCATGTTGACATTTGTGGTCTTTCGGTGAGAAATGTGTCAGCTTCTTACAAGAACTTTTTTTCTCATTGTCTGGCAGGTTATTGATGAATATGTTCATTGATCTGTGGTAATATTCACCAACTGAGCTGTTAAATTATTGTGCCCTTATACTTTGGCAAGACACTTTCTTTTTTATATTTTAACTTCCTACCTGCAGCTAATAATATGTCATAATCTAACTGAAATTCTGTCAACATGGATGTTTGAACATGTATGGTTGAGATATAGCAGTTTTGACAACAAGATCTTCAGTGTATCTCAGTTTGTATTGTAAGAAAAAAAGACACTAGATTTTAATCCCATAGAAGGTGTGGAAGATATGTAAACTGGTATTTGGGCAAACATTTCCATGCCCCTAATTTAATTTACTCCTCAAGTGAAATAGAGTGAATCAGTGGATAGATCTACATTCTAGAACTGTACATCATGACTAATTCTGTAATAATTAATAACAAAGTTTAGTAATACAACTTTAGCTTACTAATTGCTATGCAACTATTATTTTTTTCTAAAAGCTGAGTGTAACAAAAATTTCCTATAGGAAAACAAAGATTTCATTGCTTTAACTGTTTACAAATGCACAAATTCAAGTATTTGACTGCAGTTTACCAAATGACAATATGATGGTATTGCTAATGATTTTACGTGCTAACAAACATTTAAGACATTTGCCACTGTGTGTAATTTTACTAATGAATTGGAGCAGTGGTGGTATTCAGCCGGTTCGGACCGGTTCAGGTGAACTGGTAGTGGTGACCTGCGGGTGAGCCCGGCCTGCCCACCAGCCACGGCACTATGCCATCCTATTTAGCTATGTTTTCTAAGCCATGTGCATGTGTGCAAGTTATATGTGCAAGCAAAGGGTGGGCCATGTGCATGTGCTCACATTTTTGGTGCGCGGCGAACCCGTGGTACAATTATTCACATAATAGCCCACCTCTAAATAGGATGTCCTGTGACTACCTTCTATTCTTGGCTGGCAATGAAAAATCTCTCTGATCTTCTCAACCAGGCTAGATATAGTAAAAGTAAAAGTAGGAACATTTGTTTGTATCAGGATTTAATTGTTGGTTTTATTTTATGACTCCCACGAGCTACTATATTTTTAAGAAACTGAGAAGACAACATTTCTGTAATAGCTGAATTTTAAAATTTATAAGCGGTCTTGGTGTATTTGGGTCTTTTCCTGTGAAAGATTGATAGTATCTTGGTGACGTTTCGACGAGGTTCCACTCATCATCTTCAGGGTGATGTTTTCGGCTTCGTGCTTGTGTGAGCAATGCATGATTAAAATCAGGCATACCTGATTAAATAAATGCTGGGTCATTTCAGAATTTAGCTGATAGTATTTTGGCACAATAACAGCTTTTAAAGAAAAAACAATCTTACACTTGGATTCCACATCACAGTGATGATGCATAGAAGATTCATTTAATGTAAGCTGCTCCTGAGGAGAAAAGCGAAGATATAAATTGAACTAGCAAATAAATGAATAAACCTCTGATCTTATATGTCAGGAGCCCCAAAGAGATTCATGAGTAGCCCGATAACCTTTATGCTGCTTTAACCAATGCAACAGAAGTCTCTTGATACCTGCCTGCCAATCTGACTAATCTATGATAAATAATGGATCTGATGCAGCATCCTTTAAAATGCAATGCCAGAGACTTGATTCAAAGCATTACCACTGGGCTGATGCAGCTTAAACACACAGCCTCTATTCCACTGCAAGGAAAGCCCAAGCCAGTCAACAAACAGTAATGATTTGCAAAAATAAACGGGAGAAACAGCTATCAGGCATTTTCTTTGCACAATATAAATAACCGCTGCTGCTAATATATTTCTAGCTGCTTTATTTATATATTTATTTCTCTATAATCAGTTTTTTTAAAGAAAATAAATAAAAGATATATATAGTAGATGCCGTGCAAGAGCTATTTCATAGCTTTCAGAGTATATAGTTTTTGGATTAATGTTTGAGACCATATGTCACCCAAAAAGCAAACAACATATTTATCATTCTTGAAAAACCATCTGGTAAGTTTCACAATTCATATGTTTTTTTGTTTTTCCCCTGCTGAACACACATAGCATGAGATATTTTTTGGAACCAATGCATGAAGTGCAAGGAGTTCATGTGTTGAAATACTGAAAAATAGTCCTGTAATACATATTGTATTTCTAACACATCTAGACATGGGTGGCTTTTTTTAAAAAAATGCAGCATTTCTTATGCTAATCACAACAAGTGAAAAAAATATTGGATTCAATCAGATTTATTTGAAAATACACCAAACTAAAGCAAACCAAAATGTGAAATAAACCACTTATTATTATGTTAGCTTCAATATTGTGAACAAATTTAATCTCTTAATTTAATACTGTCATTTAATAACATTCTCCCATGATAGATATCCAATATGGCTTAACAATTTATAATATTTACTAAACAACATTTTTCTTTTAAAAATATCCCTTTAGTTGAGTTAAATAACAGCTCAGGTTGAATAAAGTTCAAATAACATAATGTAAATTTGGTAGAGGAAAACAACAGACAATAAAATAATCTAGTAAATTGAAGGATGCAGTTATAGTCGTGGCAAACTCCTTTTCTTGCATTTAGAAGATAAATATTAAATTATTAGCAGAGCCTTTAAAAAGTGGGGGGATCCATAACAAATTGTGACATGCCCAGAGTTTCCTACACATTCCTGGCTCAATAGAACATTGATAAAGTTGGTTAGATATATTTCAGAAATCTAGTCCACAAGTAAATCTAGCCAGTATCTACATCTTTAACAAACAACAGTTTAATATGACATGTGAATAATTGTTTCTGATATTCAGGTCAGACAAATGGGTTAAATAAACTATATGTCCCTGTATATAACAGAGAATAGATTATGAGTTCTGAGTTCATGAAACTCAATTAATGCCATACACATTAATATAACCCTGAGTATGACCACCTGATGAGAGCTAAAAAGCTCGAAATAGATCTATACTGGCCTCTTCTCCCCCCCGTCGGATCGAAGGGCGAGCTATGGCTGTGCTCCGCCTTCCCTCTACATGATCCGTGCTACAGCCCGGGGAGAAGGGAGGCGCGAAAGCCTCCGCTTACCCACCCGCCGGGCCCGGGACCCTCCGGGAGGGGAGGGG
>JANHFP010007386.1:81233-91932 GCA_032468135.1 Calamaria suluensis
CATTTAGTCATGCCGGCCACATGACCACGGAGACGTCTTTGGACAGCGCTGGCTCTTCGGCTTTGAAACGGAGATGATCACCACCTCCTAGAGTCGGAAACAACTAGCACATATGTGCAAGGGAAACCTTACATAGCTATATTCCTTGATGTATTTCTGTATTATATTTTTAATAATATTTTGCAAAATTATTGCAAAAAAAGCTTCCTATGTTTTTATATTAGATTTCTTTGTCAAACATTAAAACACAAACTAACGTCAAAAAGGGAAAAAGGGGTTAACAAAATAATTTTAAAATGACCCTCCCAATAAATCAAACTTTGTGTGTTTCTGAAACTAGATTACAAGCCAGGTTTTTTTTTTCTGGGATGTGTGTGTTTTGTTTTGCATCAACGGAAATGAATGAACCTATTCATGCTGCATGCTGGGCCCAGAATTTATGAGAAATGGGATTGTATTCACTCACAAGATGCGAGGCATCTTACAAGACATCTTTCTAAGCATTCTGGTCTTCCCAGGAAATTCACCACAAAGAATAAAAGACAAACCTCAAAGGAAGATAAAGATCTAATAGTTCTTTCACCCTAGTGTGATCAGTTCTGAGTACAGTAAATACACATAGAAAGTCAAGGTGAAACTGGTTATTTGAGGAACTGTTTTCACCTCTGATCTCAGGGCCAACTGGTTGGTCTCTTTCCAAGAAGCAGCTCACGTCACACACACACACACACCGCAGAAACTGGATTAGTTTCTCTTTCTTACTGCCTTGCTTAATAATGGTTCATTATTTTTTAAAAGTCAGCCCTCTGAACTCAATTTGCAATTCAACACTTTTGCTGCGAGTGCATTTTAGCAGGCGCAACTTTCCCTATCAATTTCCGTGTTAGATTTTGTTATCTTCCGTCTTGGAAACTGGATGACGAAGGCTTCGTTTCGTTATCTTTTGCTTTCAGTTTAAATCACAGCCACCTTATAAAGCTGCGCCCCAGAGTGGCACAAAAGCAGATCCATCAATACCAAGTCTTAGAAGACTGGGACGAGGGAGGGATATGGAAGCACAATCGTGCGACAGCGTTTCCCAAACTCGGCAACTTTTTAAGATGCATGAACTTCAGCCGATTGAATGTGAAGAGATGTTCCAAATATTGCTCAGCTATTGCTCAGGCCTGACAATATTGAGCCAGTATATTGAGCCAAATGCACAGAACAAGCTACAGCATATAGAGAGCAAGTCAATTTGTCAAATAAAGGCGGTCAGTTTTGTTGTGGTTTTATTCATTTGATTTATACAGCCACCCAAACCTACGTGACTCTCCCAGCTCAATGAAACGACAAAAGAAAATAGTTACTAATAAACCTAAGCTTTAAAAAGCATTTTTAAAAAACCCAATTAAACGTGTTTTTAAAGCCATTTTTACCTTTCTTTGTTTGGGCTTGAACTTTCTATTCTAGGAAGCTGTTTTATCAAGTTATGTTGTTTTATTCTTGAAAAACAATTCATAACACTGGAGTGCACGGACGTTTGAAATGATGTTCCATAAAGCAGATGGTTTATGCCGCTAATGAACCTCGTTATCACATCTTGATTAGAATAAATCATCGTCTCTGCAAATGCGCTGCTTCTTTGAACAGATTCTCTCCCCCACAGCTTGCTTTAAAATACACTGCAGAGAACGTGCAATTGATAAGTGTACCTGGAATATATTATGAATAGCCCCTCAAACGGGGCAAAATGTGACTACTTAGAATGGCTCCCCTGGTGAGTGGCGGCTAGTGACAAAATGGGAATTATTTGGATGATAATCTCTCAAAAAAAGCATCAGGTTACAGATAACAGATAATCAAATTTAATCAAATTTAAAATGAAATAGCCATGAATTGTTTAATAATTGTTTTTAATTTTTGTCTTTTTGGGTTTTAATTGATTATGGCTGTACACCACCCCGAGTCCGCAAGGAGAGGGCCGGTATAAAAATCAAACAAATAAATAAATAAATAAATAACTTACTATTCTTATTTTCTAAGGAGGTTTACGGACCAGAGCTATTCTAGGGAGCGTGGAGATGGATCTGTACCAAAAATGTTCCGTATATGCTGCCTACTCTTCAAATTCTGCCAGCTTACAGCACTTGAGTAAAACATTAATTTTGGCAACTGACAAACATCACATCACTTACATTGCATTCATTTTACTTAGAAAAATATCCCAAAAAACTGATGGCTGAAAACTAGTCATTCATTTGGCTAAAGAATTTCAGTGCTGGAGATTCATGTCAACTGCATACTGCCCCTCCCTGATATGCTGAACGATTCTGCCTCTCTAGGATTTCAGACAGTATTTTCTCAGTTTGGGGGAACACGTCATCTGCATACTGCCCTTTCCCTGGTATGCTGAATGAGTCTGCCTCTCTAGGATTTCAGACAGTATTTTCTCAGTTTGTTCGGCTGCTTAGCTACAGTCCTTTCTACGTTCTCAGCAAAAAGGTAAGAAAATTTATCCGCCATAAGAAAAAGGCTGAGCACATCTCTGTATTTAGAGTTCAAAACTTCAATTGCTTCAACTGATCATTCTTCAAAATGGCCCACCTTGCCAAAAGAAAAGGTGACTCAACACAGGTAAGTCGTCTTGGTTGGTGTTTATTTGAAGCCGTTAAAGACATGTCCTCATTTTCGCCAGCACTAGAAAGCAAGGTTCCACAGGACTGCACCTGGTTAAAGCCATACAACTGGACTAAGGGTTGTGCTGGATACATCTGCAGTCTCCATTGAAAAGTTAAAAACATCAATAAACTGAATACAGGAGAGAGAACTTTCATTTACAGCATGGGTATGGTTAAAGTTCAGTCACTTTCAATGTGTTAAATTAAATACGTACGTACAAGTTCTGTTTAAACGAGTTTTAAAATGCCAATCGAAGTGCAAACTTAAAAATCAAGCAGCATAAAACAAAAAATTTGGATGGCGGGTCAATCCTTAACTGATTTATATTTACCTTATCTTTCAAGTCCAATATATTACTACTTTACTTTAAACAGATGCAATTATTATATGCAATATAAATAGAGCCAGGTAGTAATTCTAATAGTCTTCCGTAAAAGTGAATCCTGAAAAAGAAATTAATGGTACTTTTAAACATAAAGGCTGTTTTGCATTTGGCCTTTGGTTCCAATGCTTGAGAACACCAGAAAAGACAATGGTGCAGCTTTCCAAAGTTGCTAGACTTTGGCAACTGACAAACATCACATCACGTACAGTTAGTTTCCTTCTTTTGAAAAAACTAGGAGCATTCACTTGCAAACTGGAAGAATAGGCAGGTGGTGGTGGGGGGGCATTCCAAATTCTGTTTGAGTCCCAATGATCTTTTGTAAAACTAGAAAGTCAAATGCTATTGACCTTTTTTGTTTTGTAAATCCAACGTTCATTGTATGCAAATAAAAAAAATCATGTTGTCTACAGCTTTCCTCCCCCCCTACCCCCACCCCCAAAAAAGTAAATCATCTTGGTTGCACGACAAAAAATTTAATAAGACCAGTTGGGCCTTGAGACATCTTAGAACAGCAGCAAATAATTTGTTGTTTGTTTTCCCCAAACCCAGGTTTTATTATATGGTTTTATTCTACAGAATTCCATGAAATCGTCAGGCTGCCACAATCATCTTCGGAACGGCCCACCCATCAAAAACAACCCCATAGCTGTTACACTCCATCTGTTTAGATCCAAAGCATAAATTCATTCATCTCAATACACTCACTGGTTCTACATGTATAAATGGCACCAACCCTGTAATTTACTGAATAGGGAATATGGGGTACTTAAAGGCGCTGCCATGAGGACAAGTTGAGTTACTACTGGGATGGCACAAGGCTGATTTTACTATAGCAAAAGCCTATGCTGGCTTGTCATGGGCAGCCAAAAACACACACCAAATTCCCTGATCACAATCTCTCAGTTTAAGAGCCAGGTAGCATTGGGCAAAACTGAGTTGAACATGTACTGTTTTTTTTTAAAAAACGCAACTGACATAAGTAAACATACTTTTGTTAATGCAAGTAAATACTCTTAGTTTTCTAGCTAGCATTAGACAGACTTACAAAAACAAAGAGAAATGGCCTCTCTCTACAACACGTGGGTTGCAATTACATCCAGTAATGTGTTAGTGGTCAATTTATTTTGTATATATAACAATATATATATAGATATAGGTATATAAATATTAGGGTTGTTCTATTCAGAAACAAGATTTTAACGTAACACAAAAACCTTTTTTATCAATACAAAGTAAAACTCTGCATAATCCATGGTGGTGTATCCCTCCAATGTGTTGCTTACAAGCAAGTTTGGTACAAATAAGTTAGTGTTTCTCTGTCAAATAAATTGTACAGAAACTCAAAAGTGCCATTTCAGTTAACTGTGGGAGTCTTACTCCAAGTGGCTACTCATCTCAGCAGCAATGGGGGGCCAACCGTCAAAATCGTTTCCACATTGAGAAGGCAACACCGAAGGGGTAAAGCACAAATGTAATGAAGTCACGTAAGTCTGCAATCCCCCCCCCCCCCCGCGTATACTTACAACCCTTTTGTTTAATCCAATCCAGAACAAGAATTTCAGAGGCTACCCCAAACTCACCATAGGGGTTTGTTGTTGTTGTTGTTTTTTAAAAAAAAGCCTTAAGGCAGAAAATCAGTGTTGACCTTTGCAATTAACTCTTGGATACAAAAGAAAGATTTGCGTTTCCATTTCGTTACAGAGAAATGACAATGTCCCTCATTCCTCTTTAGCAGGCCAGGCGGTTGGTATTTAAAAAGAAAAGGAAAAAGTTATCAGGGGAAGAAGACGGAAGGAAAAAAAAAAAAAAAAGGATGCAAAATTCAACCCGGCTATCAAAGTTACCGGGTTAAAAATAAAAATTAAATATTCAACAGACACTGTTTGTACAATAGTGCACAAAGAGGCTCAAGCACCTTCGAGAAGACACATCTCACACTGTGCCAGGCACTTGGTCTGAACAAGTTCCTCCCCGTGTCAGTTACGACAAAAAGGGCACCCACCGTATTTTTATATGTGCCTTCTTATTAGAACTGGAAAAAAAAAAAATAGGCCATTGGAATAGTTTCCCATGATGCTCGTACTTTCTCTTTCCCAATTGCAAGGGCATTTTTACTTTATTTTTCCCCCGACATGATTATCTGATTTTAATCTAAACGTGCTTTTCGCTTCTATTGATCAGGCCTTGCGCCTTTATCCTTTCGGAACACTGCATTTTGTACACACTCATCATCCAACCAACATGCTGCTACGTTGCACCCTCTACAAACACACAAGTGACGCATTTTCGTGGCCAACTCCAGTTAACTCGGAAGAAGGAAAAAAAAATAAAAAAATAAAAAGAGAGGACTTGGCGCTTCTTCCTCCGTGCCAGCAGCAGCAGCAGCGCGATGCCTTTTCAGCAGGAACTCCACACCTCTTGCTTCCGTGCGCTTCTCCCTATTGCTTGCAACCAAATTAAAGAGAAATGCCCTATTTAAACTCTAAAATGGTTATCGTAAAACAGAGGAAATTTGGACGCAAAACTTCCTGAATGTGCACTTGGACACTGGGACAGGCCAATGAAGGTTAAATTTCATTTCCCCCCAAGAAAAAAAAACTGATAGCAACTGCCACAGCAGGAAGCTCCTGGTGTTATCAGGTCAATGTACATCACTATTTGGTCATTTACATATGGAGGTTCAAGGATTCTCAAGCTTCGTTCTCTGCCAGAGAGGAGTTGCTTGTTACTACCGAGTCTGGCTTGCGAGTCATTCTATCCAGCTCCTCTTGGACATTCGTCAAAACGGGTTTTTGCCCTACAAAAAAAAGGAAGGCACAGGACACGTATGCAGAAAATCCATTTAAACCAGGGTGGATAATAAATTTTATATATATATTTGTGAAGGCACCTAGTTACCCAAATATGAGAGGGAGCAACTGGCTTCCTTTTGCCTTTCAGCTCATCTCCAGAGACTATCCAGGCACTACTTATACGACAACATTGTTGTGTTAAATTTGTTTTATTGTATTTTTTGCTGATGAAATAAAGGGAGACTAGTATAGATCTATTTCAAGCTATTTAGCTCTCATAAGCTAGCCATTTCATGATCAGCAAAAAATATGATAAAGCATAGCTAGATAGCTAGATAGATATAGGTTTTTTTTAAACCAGATTTTTTAAAAATTTAAATCAGGGTGTTTTTTTAATCGAATTTATTTTAATCAAATGCTTTTGGAGTAAAATAAAATCTATCTTAAAGATAGTTTTCTATTTAAGATACATTAATAATTTGCTTTATCCAGCATGAAACGGAGCTTAGTTATGTAGCACGAGGCTGTATATTCTGCAATATTTAATCATTCAATGAATCCAAGCTCTGCAAGCTAAATCGGAAACCTTCACTTTGTTGGCAAATAATAATATTAAAGATCCTAACTACCAGCAAGGACGAGTCCTTACATTTAAAGAGCACCTGTCATTTCTGATCCATCACGGCAGCGCCTGTTCGTGGGCACCCGCTCACTTGGTGCCCGCCACGCCCCTCACCTTGTTGCGTCATTACCGTATCACTAGCCGTCCCGTTAAAGTGAATGGGACGGTCGGTGAGTCAACAAGAGGAGCCGCTGCGGGACAGAGATGACAGTTGCTCTTTAAAAATTACGATTTAAACCGAGTTGGCTTAAATCAAGCCTTTTTACTAGTGATTTAAATTATGATCTAAATCAAATCCACCCTGATTAAAACCACAGATGACAACGGACTGCATGTAAGCGGGCCTGATTAAATGAAGGAGAAATGGCTTCTTTTGGACAGTACCTGATTTTTTGCCGGTGCTCGGCATGGTTCCTCCTGCACCAGGACTCCCTGGAGAACCTGTCTTTTTACTCAAGAGGCTGTTGAAGAAGCTGGCTAGCACTCCTTCGCTTGCGGCATTGTCTAAGGAAGAAGAGGCAAACACTGAAAACAGGCAAAAGTGGGATGCTGTCCACTTAAAGGAAATTGACTTTCAACAGAGAAGCTGAGAAATAAAAGAAGAAAATCATGATGCTGGTATCTTTTCTGGTGTCAAAAGGTAAATTACATGGAAAAATTTTGTGTGAAGACAAATAAGATGTATCCCAGAAAGATGTTACAGCAAGGACCCAATCTGGGTCAGCCTCTTGGAACAGAATGTTACATTCTGCTAGCACAGGGGTGTCCAAACGTGGCAACTTTAAGACTTGTGGGCTTCAACTTTTCCAAAGCTGTCTGAGGAATTCTGGGAGTTGAAGTCCACGAGTCTTAAAGTTGCCAAGTTTGAAGACCTCTGAGGTAACGGAAAGCTACAGGTACACCTCTGCTGGCTGGAGGATTCTGGGAGTTGAAGCCCACGAGTTTTAAAGCTGCCAAGTTTGAAGACCTCTGTTCTAATCTCTAGTCCAGCACTTTGACCAGTAGACCACACTGGCTTTCAAATAAAACCATAACCTTCCTCAAAACATACTACTTTACTAGTTAACCATATCTGTATTTGAGTAACATAAACTTAGATACTTGGGGGGGGGGGAGGCGTCTGCTGTCTTTTCTAGCTATAGATCCAGTATTGTTCCAAAAACATCTTAGCTTTTCTAAAACGTTTTTATCTTCTGGCTTGGTCATGGATTTATTATGAAGATACACCTCTAATTATTACATCCCATATCCAGTGAAGGTTAAAGAAGCAGGTGAGATTCAGGATTTTTTAAAATGCTATAATTGAAAAGGATTTTTTAAAAATTACATTCAAGAGATCAAACTTTTTTCCACAATGCTGATTTCATTATGCTAATGATCAAGGCAGTTGTTCACAAGTATCCCCCACAGCCTTTGAACCAACAGACCACAAAAAGGCTGCGCCCAGGCAAAGTTCAAAACAAAGCAAACATTGTAAGGTGAAGTGCGTACTTTTAATAGCCGGATCTGGCTTCTTGACGGATGCTATTGGTGAGGCGCTGGGGACGGAGGCGGGGCCTGTCCTGCCTTGCGGTCGGGGTGAACCAGATGGGCCACGAGCAGGAGATTCCTGGACCGTAATAAAAAGCAACATGATGTTGTTTTACTGATGCCATCTTTTTGTAAAATACCACATTCCCCCCCCCCCCCATTATGATTTTTGGAAGCTGGGTGCAACAACGAACTGAAGTCATTAATAGAACTCAAATTTCCCTTGGGGCAGTGCAATAATCTGTCAAACCATTTCACATTCCTAAGACCTCCACTAGTGGATTGCTCTAAATATTCCTCTCTCTCTTATCTGATCATATTGCCTTACGGAATGTCACCAATTTTAACTATGTATACTTACAGAAGCTCTGGTAGGAGTTGCCGGCTGCTTGGCAAGGAATGACTGAAAGAAAAGTTACAGACCTGTCAACTGATTATCCAAAGAACCACCATAAACTATTATATTTAGGAAAGCCTTTTTTTCTTGCTGAGGTTTTATATTGTTAAAGAGGAGAGGTGACGGGGCTATAACTCCAACCTAGTAGTTCAAGGCACCATGCTGGAAAGGAGGAGACTCTAGACCCGCCTTAGGAATAGAAGCTGGCTGCATGACTCAGGGCCAATCACCAGGAGACTGGGCTAGTTCTAATCTTACAAGGGTTGGTTGGGCTGGGGAAGGACTTTTTGACATGTTGGCTGCCTTGAGTTATTTGCAAAAGTAATAAAAGGCAAAGTTGTGGCCAGCAGAGCTGCTAGCAGAGTCAGTGAGGAGGTTGGGGAGGAATGGGACAGTCCTGGGGGCCGGGGAAAGCTCAGACGAGGGCTCTGTGTCGGAGGCAGAGAGGGAGATAGACAGAAGTGAGGCAGGGGAACAGCTGGAGCCTGTTCACAGTGGGCGCAGGTGCAGAGCTGCCCAAAGACAAGAACTCAGAAAGCACTTGCAAATAAAGCCACACCTTGGAGACGATTGGCCCCTCCCAAAGGATACAAAAGAGGAGCCAACAAGGAGGGGGGGGTGCTTTTGCAGGAAACAATTTGTCATTTCAAGAGAAGAAAAGTTCTGTCCGTGACTCTAAGAGACTCTGTGCCAGGTTTTGCCTTCCTCTCTGTTTGGAAACAAGTTACCTGGCAGCTTGTCATGTGAGATAAGGTGTGTAGAGAAATATTCCCTTTGAATAACTGTTTGGACAAACCTGGCTGACTATGAATGAAAGTAATTCACAGTCGTCTCAATAAAAGAGGACCAATTCCTGCTTCCTGCTTTTTAAGGGAGCCTAGGTCAGAACAGGCAGGATACAAACAAACAAACTCATTCACTTATGGAGGCACAATGTGCCGTTCTCCAGATGTTTGTGAACACAAATCCATCTAGCATAGTTAACAGTGAAGGACAGTGATAGATGTGTTCAGCAGCCTCATGGTGACTATATATTGTGCACCTATGCTGCCTATGCCTGATGAGAGTGAATCAGAGTCACTAGTTTCAAATGAAAAAAAAGACAGAGAGCAGTATTTCCAAATTAATATTCAAAACTAGCCTAAGGAAACAGCTCATCCACTAACTAGAGAAAAACCCCATGTGACCAGACACAGTAATCTCTTTCACTACATCAGACAACTACAATTCCAAGAATTGTTTTGAGAGAAAGTCACCCAGGCAAAAAAGAGAAAGCTCCACTTTCGCTCTGCCTATACGTTCCGGGAATTATTTTTCTTCCTCGGAGCTTTTTCACCCTGGTCCTTCTGGCAAGGATTCTGCTTACTGGGGACTCATCGAAGACTTACTACAGCAGGAAAAACGGGGAGGATTTAGGTCTGTAGTGGTAGGATAATAATGCTAAGTAGTCAATGGTTAGAAGACCAAGACAATGTTCTTCTAATTTGAGAAAGGATATTTTTAGGTACAGGTTTAAATGTTTTGGGCTTCACCTGCCAGCAAAGGGTACAAAAGGTGAGCGGGGGGAGAATTAGGGGGCTGCATTGAGACCCAAAGCATCATGATGCATAGATCCTATTGTAAAACATCCGAGGCACCAGAGACAAGCAAAAACAGAAAACGGCACTTTTTTACTCCACTTACCTGCTGTTTCATCAGAAAGACCTGCTCGTCTTCTGCTGCAAACTCTTTATCATGAACTAACTGGCAAGGAAAATAAAAAAAGGGGGGAAAGTGTTTTCTCACAAACAGATGTTCAGTTATCTGACATTATCTCAGAGCAGTCACAGGGGAAGGGCGGAGGGAGATTATTATATGCCTTGACACCTGGTGTAACAAATGCAAGAAGTGTGGCTGTGCACACCTGTTTGGGTCTTGGGGGTGGGGGAAAGAACCACACACAAGGAAAGAGAATACACAAAGATGTTCCTCCCACCCACACAAATTTAGATCCCACCCACACAAACTGGGACAGCCATGTGCAAACGTCTGGCTATTTTGCTTCCACTTCCTTTTCTTAGCATGGTGTTTTAGGGTTAGGAGAAGTCCTGCTGGACAGCCAATCTGGCTTGATCAACACAAGAAGGCCTGTGGACATTGCACCAAGGGTGGCTTTCAGCAGGTTCTGACCAGTTCTGGAGAACTGGTAGGGGAAATTTTGAGTAGTTCGGAGAACCGGTATATACCACCTCTGACTGGCCCCGCCCCCACCTATTCCCTGGCTCCCGAGTCCCAGCCGATCGGTAGGAAATGGGGATTTTTGCAGTATCCTT
>JANHFP010007391.1:11430-21710 GCA_032468135.1 Calamaria suluensis
TAAGACAGGAAGATAGGAAGGTATTAGAGGCACCAAATTTGGGGACCCTATTTGCAGCTCTAGCACCACAAAAAAAAAAAGGAAGTAGTGTATTCTACATAAAAGAATGGTTGAAACCAAGAGAAGTATTTAAAGATGAAGAGGGAAGAATATTGGTAGTCGAAATTTTTCATAGGAAAAATTCTCCAAACTGGCAGTTCAATCAAAACATCTCTAATTCACAAGTTTTAAGTATCTTTTTGATGATGATCTGGGAGAAGTAAATATAGTTAATTGACATCATCTTGGAGTTACACTTGATGTCCACTTTTCACAGTATAATCTGTTTCATATAAAAGATCAGATAACACACATATAAATGCATACACACTCTGTCACCATGCACTATTCAATCCACATTTATTGAGATAAATCTCCAGGGAGGCTAATACCACTGTTTACCTTACTTGCTCACCTCCTAAAGGTCTGCACTTTTGAGAGAAAACAAAGGGATAAAATTCTGCAAATCTGCTCCATGCTTTCTAAGTATGGTGGATGTTTTCCCCCCTTAAGATGTCCACTTCCTCCCCTCCACCATGTAATAAATTCATGAATACAAAGTTCTGAAAGAGGTCTTAAGTGCCATTTACAATGGAGTTACATTAATTATTCTTAGAAAGAGGACACCTGAAGACCCTCATGAGGGTCAGTTCTCCAACTCAATTAGGCAATTCAGAATAACATTAATGTTTCACTTTGTGAAAGACAAGGCAGTTCCCTCCTGGCTGTTTCTTCAGGCAAGTGAATGAATTTCACTGATTTGCACATTGTCTGTGCAAATTGTTCTACCAACTAAAACATATTTTGTCATTATCTCTTTCTTCTGAGTGTTTTGACGTCCCCGGTTCTTCGGAATGCTGGTACAGTGAATGCTGTTCTATCAGAAAAGAGGCCTTAATTTGGGGAATAGTAATGTTCCACCTCTAGGCCTTGAACAAGAGTGTCAAAAAGCAGCAACTCCATTCACTCTTTCCACCTCTTTCTACCAAGATCCTTTTGATGCCCAGACTGAAGCCAGTGCCTTGAAATAAAGTGCTGCCCTATCCATGGGATGCTTTGATTAAAGGTCTGTGGAGTGAATGTTTCACCTAGCTCTGGTCTTTTGTACTTAAAACATTGAATTCATAAAAAAGTGGTCTTTCTCCTTTCTATTTTACAGCTGGGAAAATGAGCCAGAGAGCATCTCCCAACTGCTTCCCACAACTTCTGAGCAGCCCCTTTGTATTAGCTGATGCTCCAACATGTCAAACAAGCTATAAAATGTCAATAGGGGATTTTCTTTGCATTAACATTTCCAAATGCAAATAACAGCTCCAATTCATGTGCTGGACAGAAACTGAGGTGTGTGAAGGATGTGGACAACAAATGTGTCAGGCTCACATTTTATGTAGAGTCCTTGACTTATGATCATAGTACCATAATGCAGTCACAAGTTTGACTTCAGAAGCTGTGGGGGCTTCATCCCTGGAGGCTTTCAAGAAGAGACTGGACTGCCATCTGACAGAAATGGGGTAGGGTCTCCTGCTTGGGTGGGGTGGGGGTGTTGGACTAGATGACCTTCAAGGTCCCCTCCCACCAAATTAACAATCTGCTAATAATGGAGCCCAGGATTTATGTTGCTAAGTGAGACATTTGTTAAATGAGTTTTGCTCCATTTTACAACCTCCCATGCCATGTTTAGTGGATCCATGTTTAGTAGATCACTGAAGTTCTTCAAGTTAGTAAAATGGTTGTGAAGTGAATCTTGTTTCCCCCTTGACTTTGCTGTTGCAATTCATGAGCCAGTCATTGCAGTGGTGGCAGAAAATGTCTGCCTGAGCAAAGTTTATTCAGGGCTTTATACCGGATACAGAAGGAAGAAACTGAGGACACAGATATAGCATTGCTATTGGTGGGGTCTGCTGGACAGTTCCTCCAATCCCTATGGGCACCTTGTTGGTGGGAATTAGGTGATCTCATTCCCCTGGGAACTAGCTGACATCATCCCAAGTCAGGAGCTTTAGTTATCTTATTCCCAGTTAGGAGTTTACCTGGCATCATGAAAACAAAGTGAGCTCATTGCAATAACAGGAGCAGCAGAATTAGGGGAAGGCAGTTTGCTGCTCTAGCCCTCCCCCCCACTGCCCCAATTACCACACTTTGCTTGTTGGAATGTCACAAAAGGTGATCTCATGACCAACAATGGTCATAAATATGAACCATTGCCAAGGGTCTGAATTTTGATCACATGTCCATAGGGATTGTAAATGCAAAAAAACGTCGTAAAACACTTTTTTTCAGTGCTGCTGTAATTTCAAATGGTCAACTAAGCAAATGATTGTAAGTCAATAAATGCCTGACTCAAGTTCATTAATTAGAAGGAAAGGAGTTGCTGGATCCCTGACAGATTGACTATACATCTGGTGCAGGGGAAGGTTCTACTTACCTTTTCTACCGCTTCTGTATCAGGATGGTTTTCATGCACACAAAGCATGCATGCGTGCCATGCATGTGCTCTGTGCATTCGCAGTACATCATACACAGCATGCATGCATCATATGTGTGCTCTGAGCATACACAGTAGAGTACACATGGCAGCATGCATGCCATACATGTACTTTGAGCACATTCAGAATGACTTCAGAGTGGACAGTCACAGCAATCAGTCACTTCAGCTGGCGAAAAAAGGTTTGCCAGGGTTGGTGGGAAGGCTGAGCTCCCAATCACACAGAACCAGTTCGGTGATGTCACACTGTCATCGCTACCGGATCACACGAACTGGTCAGAACCGGGAGCAACCCACCACTGATCTGGTGGACCCCTCATCTTGCTTTCTTTATTTCATCTCTGGCAGAGGAGGTGGAGGATAAGGCTAAACACATTTAAAGGAGAATTTGTACCCATAGTACAGAGTACAGGTAGTCCTCAACATAAACCCACAATGGAGCCCAACATTACTGTTGCTAAGTGAGGCATTTGTTAAGTGAGCTTTGCCCCATTTTATGATTTTTCTTGCCACAGTTGTTAAATGAATCACTGTGGTTGTTAAGTTAGTAGCACCCTATCCTAGAGTTGCTCCCCATCATAGAGAGTCAAAGCCATGGGGTGACAGAGGCCCAGAATGCATGAGAAGCCAGGGACAGACAGAGGCATGAGCTGGTCATCAACCTTTGGGCCCCAAAAGCTGAAAACCTCAGCTCCACTGAAAGATGCAAATCTTGGAGTTTATCTTATGACAGGAAAAACAAGTGCTGCTTTTAAGTAGCTTTTAAGTAAAAGGTTGGACTGATTAAGCAATTAAAGACTTATTTGAAAAGATTCCAAAGTTTGTATCTCGTTTCCAAGGTCGCTCTTCCAATCAATCCTGTGCCAAATGATTTGCTCCCTCTTCAAGCCAAGGAGGCAAGGATTGTTCAGGTTGGCTGTTCCTTGCTTCAGGAGGGTATTCAAAAGCAGGTCGTCAGCAGCAATAAATCCTTGCAGAACCTTACCAGCTAAGCAGTTTAAACTTGAACTTCCATAAGTCAGTGGAAAGGATCAAGCCAAATAACCTCATTTCCTCAGACCTACAATTGGGTGAACACAGAAAATTAATTAGAAAGCAATTCCAATACTTGTGAAATAATTAACAGAGCTCAGAAGTTGAACAGGCCAGCCCAGACGGGAATGCCTTTTTGTTGGTTGTCAAGACCGCCTATAATTAAGTTGTACATGCCAAACTCAGATTATACCTAGCTTTTTAAAATTAAGCAGCTCTTTCAAAGCCAGTGAGAGATACAGCTAATTCATTTAAATTCTCATTTCAACACAGACGTTTCATTTCAAATATGGTGCCTAATTACTTGGCCTGAACCCAACATCTCTGCCATTTTCAAATAAAGAGAGGCTTTCAAACTTCAAACGTACTTTTATTTTTCCCTTTAAATGTTAATAATGACAGAAGACATCAAGGAAATTCCAGCATTTATTTTAGGGGAGAAATTTACCTTAATATAAATGTTCCTAGACTTTTTCATAGATTTGTGATCATGGATAAGGATTTGTCTCAGCTCTTCACACATTAATTTTCCCTTTGAAAATAGAAAGAAAGAATACATCATGAAGATGGACGAGAATATCTCCTGCATTTTGGCAGGCCTCAACTTCATCATCTGTTGGTTTGAACCAACCAGCATATCCTGGGGGCAGCCAAAAGGACCAACGATGGTGCTCAGACTAAGCCAGGCAAGAACAAGGTGACATCTGCAGTGGGGCTCTGCTCTTGTTTCTTCCTACCAACCATTCATTACAAACTCTTCCCATGCAACAAATCCCAGGATAATTTGGACCTAATGTTCACATAAAGAGGGAATATATCTCCTGTGGTTGCAGTCAAACCACTAATTGGAGAACATGGCTGTCAACCCTGAAGCTGACCTGACTGAGGCCATTTTGGGGCTTCAGGGCTGCCACGACTGGAGCTAAGGAATAGGTGGGGGGGAATCAAGGACATCCCAGCAGGTGCTTGGAAGGAGAGGACTAAGGTCACCTAGCAACTGGACAGTATTCTGATTGGACCATGAGACTGTTTTTAGAAAGTGAAAAACTTCTATTTTTAATTAGGTGAAAACCGCAGGAACGTTTAGAGTTGGTTTTAACCAGCCCGTGCCAATATGGCATATCCAATAAAGCTATTCTTTGAGGAATCTATCTGCCTTGGAGTTTTGTTTGCTGTGGAACCCTGTTAATTGGTTGCAAGGTGACAGACAGCAGGGAGGAAGTGGAACTGCTTAATTCATTATTTGAGCTGTCTTTACCCAAATGGTAAAAAATAGTCCAAACTATCAAAAGCAGAAGTGCAAAAAACAGATTAGAAATACAAGTCAAAATGGCAAGAAAATGGTAAGGGGACACTTGTCCACCCTCGATGAGTTCAAATCACCAGAACAAAATGGAATACACCTTGGGGTACTGAAGATGTGATATCAGAGCTACTGGACCATATCTATCAACTATTCTGGAGCACCAGGAAACTACAGAGGACTGATTCTGACTATTCTGACTGAGTAAGATGTGGTTACAATCCTGGGAAAAAAAGGGGGGTGGATCTAGGAAGCTACAGATCAATCAACCCGAATCAATACTTGGGAAGAGACTGGAAAAAACAATCAAGCAACAGATAATAGAATAACAGAGGGGGAAGGGACCTTGGAGGTCTTTAGCTCAAGTAGAGACACTATACCATTCCAGACAAATGGTTGTCCAGTCTCTTCTTAAAAACCTCCAGTGATGGAGCACTTCCATGCCAGATGGTCCTCAATGCTTGTAAAAATGGATGAACATGTAGGATAACACTAACACTAACCCTATTCTAAAGAAGATTTTATTAAAATTGGGCAATGAGATATTGCTGGATTTATCAATTGAGAAAAATTGCTTTTTTGTCATATTATTTAGAGGACATTAGTTTAAGCTTTCAATAAAAACCATAAACAGGATGTGGAATAAAGTAAGGTCAAACAACACTTGCTCAAAAACACACACAATGAGGAGTAATTGGCTAAAATTAAGAAGTTTATTTGCATGCTCACATAAGCAAGGAAATACAAGGAAACCATGAACTTTTATAAAGGAAAAATGACATGGTTAACATGACATGGAATTGTACAGTAATTCTAAATATGAAATGTAGAAAACAACAACAGTCAGATTGTGTTCACACAACATTGTCTAAAACAACTCATTTTTTCTGACTGCAGGATTTGTGGAACACTAGTTAAATGTTTATGCAACACACTAAATCGTCAGAAAATGAACCAAATGTAGCATGCTGCTTTCATGCTGCTGCTAGTTATGCCAGCCACTTGGATAGGACAACTTAATTGCTGGCAAAAGGTTAGCTCAGGAACAATGGAGGAAGTCTTTGGCAGAAGTCTTTGAAATCTCTGTTCCTAAGATGGAAATGGATTCACTCTTGTATTGTTCATAGACACACAAATCTCAAACTTAGAACCACATTGGAGGCAAGGCTAAACCAAGAGACATAGTCAGGGATTGTGTCCTTCTTGGCCACCTGCACAGGGATATAGGCTGCTGGCTCAACTTCCAATCTTTTGAAAATTCAAACCTGCCCTATAACTCAAGGCAAGCAATTTATGGCCCAATTAAATACGGAGCCATTCTGAAAAAGACTTCATTGATTGTTCTTTTAGAACAATCTTCTAGATCATTGCCTAGACTTGGAAGAAGTCAGCTGTTAGGCCTTTGAACAAGCAGTGAAATCTCCCCACTTCTATCCAGTTTGTTGAACCAGTAGCAGTGGTGGCGGGAGGCTCTGTTTTATACCATCCTGTTTCATACCATCTCTGTTGTATACGTCCTGTTTTATACCAACTGCACATGTGCAGAAGAGGCATGGGCACACATAGTGCACTCCCACTCCCACACGCTCCCACTCCCAAACCACTAGCGAAGTTAAGTGGATTTCACCGCTGCTTTGAACCCATCAACCTTGATGTATTTTGGATCACCTTAGAGTGGTAGGGACTGGGGATTCTGCTTTACGTTAGCTCTGTTCCTGTTAACTGGGCAATTCCAGTCAAAATTGCTGGAGGACAGATCAATCCTTTGGATCATTTGTCTTGGAGTGCTCCTGGGCACCCAACCTGCTTGGGCCAATGTATTTTGGACCAATAAAGCAGAATATTTGTAGCTCAGGATTGAAATGAGGTCCTCAGTGCTCTCTGAGCTTGGTGGTTTTATTGCAAATAATTTTTCTAGCACTAATTATATTCCCTGGTTTGGTTAAAGAATTGTTTGCAAAAAAAACCAACCAAGCTCAGAGAACAACCAAGCTATTCTGCACCATTTGCAGCTTTGAGATGGTCTTCAGGGGCAGCCCCATGTACAGCACATTGTAGTAATCCAAGTGGGAGGTGACTAAGAAATGGGTGACTGTAAGCAGAAATGGTGCGCACAAGGTAAATTTATGCAAAGGACCCATGGCTGCCATCTGCTATTCCAGCAGGAGCTGTCAGTCCAAGAGAAACCCCAAATTGTGCACCAGATCTATACAGAGAGTATTTCCCTATCCAGAGTCAAAGAAGTCAGTTCTCCTGACCCCAGGAGCAAAAATCCACAAATACTCTGTGGTGCGAGAGTTACATTGCAGCTGGTTTCTGCCCAACCAAGTTCTTAAAAACCCCAGGCACTGAGCCAACATCTGAACATTGATCTTCTTGTCCAGTGTCTGGAAGTTGCAAGGCTTTCAAGTTGAATCTCTGGAAACCTAAGCTCTTCCTGGTGCCAATGTCTCATGCTTCACAGAGATGCCATCTATTTTTCTCATTGGGTTTCGTTCAGGGGTGAAATGCTACCAGTTTGGACCAGTTTGGTAGAACCGGTAGCGAAGTTTGGGGCTGGTTCACAGAACCAGTAGCGATCCCTGGCTGGCCACGCCCCCAAACCGATCCGTGGCCCTGCCATGCTTGCCTACCTTCTGCATTGCCTTTTTCTGCAGGATTCCCCTCCCTCTTTGGATTGCCCTGCAGGGAAGGTCTGCCTTTGCAGAAACCAGGCAGGCCGTTTGTATGGAGGATTAGTGGGGGGTGAATGCATAGCCCTCCAGGCTGGAGAGTGGGGCAAGAGAATGCTCCAAAATTAGCTTGGGCAGAATGACGTGAGAGAGTGCCCACCAAGCCACACCCACAGAACTGGTGGCAACAATTTTTAGATTTCACACCTAGTTTTGCTACCTGGAAAGATTTGACATGCAGTCTGGCAAGTGTCTTGGACTCACAACTCTTTCTTGAAGAGCAGGTACAAGCCTATCACCAAGATAGCAGGAGCAGGCCTGGTCCAGGAAATGCTGAAGACAGTGATGCATGCCTTTTCTGTTGAGACAGCAGCATTTGCTCTTTATGGGACTGCCCTTGAAGGAGACCTGAAAGCTGAAGTGATGACCCGGATGGACAGGAACAGCCACTGATGGAATAGCACAGGCAGATTCAGCAGGATAATAGTGAAAGCTGCTCTGGTTGCTATCTACCATCTAGAGTGCTGGTTCTCCCTCTAAAGCCTTATGTGGCTCAGCCTTTCTTAATGCTGGGACCATATTCTCCAGGGGGAATCTGTCCACCCTGTGCAATCTGCTCAGGAGTAGGCACTTGCGGAAGGGAGCTGTTTCAGTCCTAGGGAGATCAGAAGGCTGGCAGCTGACATCACACAGAAAAACCAGGGTATTTTGAGGGAGAGATTCTAAATGAAAGATGGTTATCAATGATTTTACAGCTGTTCTCTTGTAGGTAAACTGTAAATTCCTGTAGCCTTTTGATTAGGTGGCCTAAAAACAGTTGTAATAGATAATTCTAATAAATAAATTTTAGAATTAAACTAATCTAAGGGAGAGTTTAATATAGGAGAGAATCTGAATATCATTCAGCACTGCAAAGGAACCAGAACTGACATAGCAAGTATAGTATCATGTGATAATTATGTATATACAAATATCTATCTTAAAAAACTTATTTTGAAAGTGCAGCATTGTTTTTGTTATTCCAAATTCCGTTTAACAAGACTGTGGGGCTTTTACAGCAAAGTCTCATACTTTTTGTTTTTTAGGGTTGGAAATATGGCTAAAGTGGCCCATTCAGGATGTTTCCCACCCTGAGAAAAATTCCCATTTCTGGCAGGGCATTTCTTTCTCCTTAATTTTCTCCGTGCTGCCCGGTGCTTCTCGGTGAAATTCCTCACTCTGCTGTTATTGAGACAACCCCTTCCGGTGCTGTGGATGGGCCAGTGGGCCCAATCAAGGACCACCGGAAATTGTACTTTACAGAATAATAGAGTAACAAAATAATAGAGTTAGATGGGACCTTGAAGGTCTTCTAGTCCAAACCCCTGCTCAAGCAGGAAACCCTACCATTTCAAACAAATAGGTGCTCAATCTCTTCTTTAAAACCTCCAGTGAAAAAGCACCCACAACTTCTGGAGGCAAACAGTTCCACTGGGTAATTGTTCCCATGGTTAGAAAATTTCTCCTTAGTTCTAGGTTGCTTCTCTGCTTGATTAGTTTCCATCTATTGCTTCTTGTTCTGCCCTCAGGTGCTTTGGAGAATAGCCTGACTCCTTCTACTTTGTGGCAGCCCCTCAAATATTGGAAGACTGCTATCATGTCACCCCTAGTCTTCTTTTCACTAGACTAGACATACCCGAATCCTGCAACTGTCCTTCCTATGTTTTAGGAATTGGGTATTTTTCCCACTTGGGAAGGGAATGGTTAAAGAACAAGACCATTTTCACCTTCTTCTGTTTTGCTGCAGTGTTTTAATTTGGACTGTACCTGAAGCTGAAAAGAGTCCTCCCAGGCTTTTTTGGTGCACTGGTCTTGCAGGTTGGCCAGTGCAGTTTCTGCTCCTGCTGAGAGCTTGATCCTCCACCCAAGAAGGCTGCCAGCCTCTGCCCAGATCCTCTCCAGCAGTGCTGGGATTTCCCAGACAGACTTTGTAACTTTAAATAATCACCCAAACACATTAAAAGACCCTCAAGTAATCTGAGTTTGACACCTGAAGGCTGATGATATGAGCATAATATCATAAGTACATAATAAATCCTGCCCTGTTTAGAAATCAGAGCACTTCAGGCATCTCTGAGATTGTCAGCAGAATGAAATGATACTGATCAGGCCCCCATTTCTCCTATTTTAGATTCTTGGATTAGAGTCCCTGATGTGTGGGACGGTTGAGACTCCTGCTTCTTAGGGGATCTGGAAAGGGATTGAGGCTGGTCAAGATGACCATCTGCAGAGGGAGCCGTTCTCTCTCTCTCTCTGCCAGGAAAAGGAAAGGAGGTCAGTGCACAAAGTAAAGCTACAGTGCAAACAAAGGACTGCCAAATGGTGCCAAAATCTACACAGAGCAGCAGTAATATAAAACCTGTTACCCAAAGGATTTCCAGGGGCACCAAAGCCGAGCAGAGCCATCTTTCAGTTGATGGAATGTCTTTACCAACCAGCGTTATTCAGCTAAGAAAGAGCAAGCAGCACATCACTTGTTTTTAGCAGTCCTTTTTTAAAAAATATGTTTTTCATTAGTCTTTTTCATACAAAGGGAAAAAGGTATCAGGCAGTATATAAACCATTTTGGTACAACAGCTTGTTATTCAAGGTTCTCTGTGCCAGTATCAAGAATACAGTGTATCATATAACAGGGCTTAAAATTTCAAGTCTAGACCTACTAGCCAAGAAAAAATCTTACACGCCACTAGTTGTCCCCCCCCAGGCCCGG
>JANHFP010007396.1:14103-29636 GCA_032468135.1 Calamaria suluensis
GCGGGGTTTAATATTTTAAATTGATTGACTCAGTCCGTCTCAGAACAGCCTGGCTCAACCCACTCTGGTAGATGTCTCCAGAAAAGAGAAGAGGCGTATCAGGTAAGTACCAACGCTCCTTTTACTTTATCATGATTCAGGCTAGTTACATGAAACTTGTTTTTCATTTCTGTCCTTTCATAGAAAACTAAAAATCAAGTGTTCCCACTATAATGACAGCAATGCTGTCATTTAATTATTAAAGGTTGCTGTCTAAAATATACTTAGTAAGTCCCATTAAATAGTTGAGATTTCTGATAAACATGTATAAGGTTGTACTGACATTTCTTTAAAAGCAAATATAAATGAGGCTTCCTAAAGCATCATAAATGTCAATATTTTCAACATCTTTTTTATTATTTAAATGTTTTTGAATTTTTTTCTCATTCCCTTCTCCAGGAAATAGAAGTAGTATATATACTATATAGCCTGTCCTTTCATTTTTCTCTGTAACATCCTTATGAAATGAACTAGATGGAGACAGTTATCAACCCTAAACCTATTAGCTTCTGTGAACAGGAAGCATTTAAAAGTATGGCTTTGCTTTACCTTGGCTATAAAGACTTAATAAATAGCTAAACATCTTCCATTGGAATTAAGATTATGTTTATTGGAAAATAACTAATATTCTTCTCAAGATCAGTGTAGAACAGTGATGATGAACCTTTTTGGCACTGAGTGCCAAAAACGGAATGCACACATACGCCAGAAATCCAAAGACCGGCTGGCCAGTGCACATGCATGCAACGGCCAGCTGGTCTTTGGATTTCCGGCATGTGCCCACAGAGGCAACTCTGTGCCACCTGTGGCACACATGCCATAGGTTCACCGTCACAGGTCTAAGGATATAAGGGGCTAAATTTGCATAGAGTTATCTAATATTGAACGATTTCTTGTAAATAAGGGATGGCAGCAGCATTTTTCCTCTGTTCTGCAAGTCTAAAAATCCGCTTTGAATAGTAGAACAATCCATGAAATAATGTCTGAGAAGGGCTATAAATGGAATGGATAGAAATAACTTCCAAGTTCTTCTCTCAGCAAGATTTCCTATTGGTCTTTGTTTTCTTTACCAGGGGAAGGGAGCCTTCTATTCATTGAGATGCATCCCTGAAATAATAAGAGTAATCCCTGGAATAATAACAACAAAACAACAATAACAATAATAATAATGCAAAAGTAATACTAGGAAAAAAAATTGAAAATATTCTGACTTTCTTAAACTATTGAGTGAAGTCATGACAAAGAATTTTCATCGCATTCAGCTTCACTACAAGTTCTGTGCCAGATTTTCTAAAGATTGTTTTCTGTTCCTTGTATAGTGTTTTAGATACTTATACGTGATGTCTGGTTATTTTCATATATATGGAGTGTTTGCTTAGTTATGAGAATTCCATGGTACATTCATTTATTTTATTTATTTTAATAGGCTTATATGCCGCTACAATTGTCACCTGATTCCAAGCGGCTTACATTCCCACCATGCATAAACAAGGTTAAGATAACAAAAGTAATCAACAATTAAAAATATAGATAATAACATATTCCTATGCCAAGGAATCATAACCTCATGTACACGTATACATTGTGGCAAATAAAGAACAGAAGGCTACATAGAATGTCTGTTTGCTTTGGTAGACAAAAAAGGGAGTGAAGAGGAAAGCAGACACTACAACTCCTACTACAATAGACCCAGTTCATGAATCATCATCATTGCCAGCTGAACCCAAGCCTGTCAAGACAGGTCCACGAAGGGAAAGCCGACCTGTGAAACCTCCAAAGAAGGATGTTCCGGATTCTCAGCAACATGTAGTAGAAAAAAGTAACAGTAGCAAAGTGTCAGAGCAATTAAAGTATTGTGGTGGCATCATAAAGGAGATGTTTGCTAAGAAACATGCTGCATATGCATGGCCCTTCTACAAACCTGTGGATGTGGACGCTCTTGGACTCCATGATTATCGTGAGATCATTAAGCATCCCATGGACCTGAGTACAATTAAAGTAAGTGTGGGTGTCTTTTTTCCAACTCTCGTGGTAATAAATACATCTGTCAAAAATACTACCTATGGTTGTCCCAAAGGTCCTTTTTTCAGGCAATTAGACTTTCTTGTTTTTTTCTTTGAAAACATTCCATTTCTCATACAGAAAGCTTTTTCACTTCATTTGAGGAAACACATTTTGTTCATTGAAGCAATATTTTCAAGGAAAAAAAAAAGTCCAGTTTCCTTTTGGAAAACGCATCTTTGGGTCTACTCTGTTGTAGTACTAAATAGAGCAAGTCTACACAACATCTCCATGGATCTCTTACACCCTGACAAGTAACCTTCTCTGTGGCCCAACAGTGTCTTTAAAGTCCCATAAATCCACTTATGCCAAATGTTGCCACTGCCAGGAAGGAACCATCACCACTGTTGTGGCCCTGAACAGTTGAGAGCCTCCAGACCACATTAACACTGTCAGTTCCATCACTGTTGCCTAGCTGCCAAACAGCCAGTCTATGTGCCAGCTAGTCCCTGTGACAATTATTTGTAATTATCAATATGTCCCTTTCCCCTCTGTGAATTGTGCAAGCCTGATGCAGAGTATCAATATCTGTGGCAATGCTTATCCTGTCTTCTCTGCATCTTTGCCTTACATAATAGGATGGCTTTAGTCATGGTTCTAATTCAATTCAATTTGATTTAATTTGCACTGGGAGGCAAAAATTTATAGAGGCTAACATTAATCAAAAACCATTTTAGGAAGATTTAAAACATTGATAGATGACAGAAATCTAGCATACAAGTTTGCTAATATATTTACAGAGCTTTCTTTTGCAGAAAAGTAATAACAGCCATTTCTTCACAGGAATTCTATATATTAGGTGTCAATTTGATTGCGTTTTTATTGTTGTACACCGCCCCGAGTCCCAGCCATTGGGAGAAGGGCAGTATAGAAATTATATATAGAAGGGCGGTATAGAAATTATATTAATAAATAAATAAATAAATTTTGTTTTATCCTTATAGCGATGCTTCCCAAACCTGATCAGATTACCCCAAATTGGGTAAACATGGTTTTTCTTTGGATAATGACACACAAACACATTATCTAATCACAACAGGACACTTAATTTGACTTAATTTTATCTACAATGACTATAAATGACCTTCTGATAAGTGCTTTTTGGTGATGAAGGGAAACATTTGTCTTATCATCTTATAGCACTCCAGGTGTTTTCCCAAACACCTGATCTATATATTCTTTAGGTGCTGTGCATGTTTCAAAAATTATTTGAAATCATCAAAAATGATGACCTACACCAAGCAGCCGAAGTGTTACCAGATGTCTGCAAATCTAAAAAAGTTTCACAGCTTCAAGTATTACACAAATTTTAATGTGAAAGAATTGGGCTGCTTCAAATGCAAACAGGTGCTGTGTTCATGTAAAACCAAAGGCCCTTTTTCCAAATCATTTTCAAAGAATGCACACCTCTGTTGTTGTGTGCATGCATGCACACATGTGAGAGAAAGAACAAAAAGTGCCAAGCAGCACACATGAGCAGGAATATATTGAAGCAGCTGTCAATAATGCTGCTTAATGATCAAACAGCAGTAATTTTATGACCTTTCCTGAGACTTGAAACAACAGTCAAGCTGGAAATTGGCAAATTGGCCGTTTCTGGCCTCCAGGGGGAGAGGCAATTTTCTCCCTCCCCAGACTCCTAGAAAGGCTCTGGAGCTTGTGGAGAGTGAAAAACAGGCCTTCTGGAAGTTGGCAAATGTGCTGCTTCCAGCCACCGGAGGGCATCTGGGGGGTTGGGAAAGCCCGTTTTTGCACTCAGCAGACTCCTAGAAAGGCTCTAGAGCCTGTGGAGAGCAAAAAATGGGCCTCTCGGAAGTCGGCAAACGGGCTGTTTCTGCCCTCTCCAGTCTCCTAGAAAGGTGGACCCTGTCGAGAGTGAAAAACGGCCATACTGTGTCATTGCGTGCCAAAAGCAGGAGGAGCACGGTGGGTTGTGTGCAGGGTTGCGGGGCAGATATAATTATGGGTGTTGGTACGCACACAAACCCCGCTGCTCCCCCCCTCTTGGCACACAATGGCAAAAAGATTAGCCATCACTGGTCTATAATCTGAACAGAGGAAACAACTTTTCTAGATATTTCTCATCAGAGACACTTTAGTATTATTTCATAAATATTTGGTCATGTTGTACCTAAAATTTTGAGACAATAGTGGAAAATCAGGGAGTAACTGTAAGAAAGCAGTTGCACAGATTTTATCTTGTTTTGTGTTAGAATTATTGTTATAGCAATATTTCTCCTCCAATCACACAGTTACAAGGTTTGTTTTTGGTGTAGATGTGGAAAGGTGAGATTAATATACTTGGGAAATATTGCTGTAGGTTGAGAATTTATGAACAAGTCCTATATTAATGAAAGCTGCCTGCAAAGTGAATTGCTTTGTGCTGGTAACTCCCCTAAGTCAAGCTTGTGGTCTTGGTGATCATAGAGTTTTATTTCTCCTGAATAAATGTCATATGTACTTTATATATCCTTGCTGTAGACAAAATATTTTTGACAATGTAGTTAAAATGAAATCTAAGCTTTATCCCAGTCTATTTCCTGTTTAGAAGTTTCTTTGTTTGCTAGAAAGAATTAACTCGCCCACTCTTGCATTGAGCAATAAAGTATTGCTTCACATGACATTAAGCATCAATATCATTTTCCTATTTTGATCTAGATTTATGAGAGAACTAGATTATTTGGATTTACTAAGCCTGTTTAAGGGGGAAAAAAGCATTGCATAGCACAATATTTAAATTACTCTGATTTGTTGTCTAAAGTTGTCATTTTATAGTTATTGATGTTGAGAAATCTTATATATAGAGTAGGCTTCCTATATTCTCTGCTGTATGCATTCTGGAGTATGCATTCTAATTCCATGGTTTATTGTAGTAGAACTAGAGAAAAAAATAAGAGAAACAAAATGTCTGGCTAAAAAAGTGTCCATTTTATATTAGTTTATTCACATTCTTTTCTTACAAAATAAAGCAATTCGAAAAGACCTAATTTCCATATTTTTACTATTCTACCAAGGTGGATACTTCTGTTTCTTTGTAATCTTATGCATTATACAAACTAAAACAGAAACCAATGGGATTATCAACAAATGAGATCTTCTGTCATTTGTTAAATACCATTTGGGTTTAAAATAATTTCATTTTTATATACATTCAGAAAATATGCAGAGTATTCCTATAGAGAATTGATAACCCTATCTCTGAAATGCCAAAATATTTTGCTCTATTTATAGGAAATAATACCGATAGTACTTTTAAATGATTAAAAATGTATTTATAATTAACATTCTTCATTTAATCTTCAGTCCAAATGTGAGAACCGGGATTATAGAGATGCTCAGGAGTTCTCAGCTGATGTCCGATTGATGTTTTCCAATTGTTACAAATATAACCCTCCAGATCATGAGGTAGTAGCCATGGCACGGAAACTACAGGTAAATAAATATTCATTTTAAAACATTTCCTACTTTAAATGCATAAATGTATAATTTTAATAAGACACAGAGTAATTTTCATAGTAACTTAAAATATTTTATATCTTTGAGAATTGTTATTCAATCTTTAAAATATGTATTATAAATATCAGGGGTAAAGGCTTTTGTACTTTACTTTGATGTTTACTGATTCCCCTCCTCAAACATCAATGCAATATAGGAGCAAAGGACTCTCATACTTTGGCCTAATTTTTTAATTGGAGTAATCGTGAAAAAATTATTAAACTTCTGGCAATGTTAGTAAACATATTTAATATCCAAACAAGACTTTTGGAATCCTTCAAATCCCTCCTTCAGTGATGTTATTATGTTATATTATCCTTCATTCCCCAGTGGCCAAATGAATAGGATAACACCCTTCACCTATTTATATATATTAATGGGACCTCAAGATTAAGTCGATTTTGATCAGAAAATGCCTAGGTTGATAAACTGCAGGAAAGGGGGTGTACAGGATAGGAACAAATCAGAGCATTTTTCTGAATTCATTCTGAGTTTGGAGATACAAATATTTTGGTGCGTGCCGCAAGAAAACTTCTTCATTATTCTTCACTATAATGCTGGGATATATTTATTTACAAGCATAGCATTCATATGCCCACTGTATTTTGCCAGGATGTCTTTGAAATGCGATTTGCTAAAATGCCAGATGAACCTGAAGAACCTGTGATTCCGGCTTCTTCTCCAGTAGTAGTGCAGCCACAACCCAAAGTGCCCCCACCATCGTCCAGTGACAGCAGCAGTGATAGTTCTTCTGATAGTGACAGTTCATCAGATGATTCTGAAGAAGAACGAGCTCAGCGGCTAGCAGAGCTCCAGGAACAGGTAAAACGTTTGTGTATCCTGTTTTTGACTCTGACTGTATCCTCTTTTCTCCAGTTACTTGCTTAATTCTAGTTTTTGGATGGGGATCAGGTTTTTCTTGGTTTCCTCCATACCCACTACACATACACAGTTCTAACCCAGTGTCCCCCAACCTTTTGGGCATCAGGCACCGGTTTCATGGAGAGAGGTTTTTCTTTGGGCCCGGGGGGTGGGTGGGGGTGGTTTTGTGTGCTGCCAGCATCCAGCGGATAGGGCTTCGTTTGTTTGTGCAGCCCAGTTTTTGGCATGGTGTGGACCACTGCTGGTCCACGGACCAGGGTTTGGTAACCCTTGTTCTAACCCACACCTTCCAGTTTTTAATGTTTCACTATATACATGAATAACAAGCGAACAAAAGAAAATTAGCCACTCTAGCTTACTGTTTCATACATCTAGTTATGAGCGTCTTTTCTTAGTTTTTCTTTACAAAGCTTCCCATTGCAGAATATATTGCAGAAATCCTCATACTGGCAGGAAAGAGTACATCAAGCATTTTAGCTTTGCAAATTTATTCCTGGCCATCTTTCCATTGCTGAAGTTGAGAATGTGATAGGGATTGTTGTGCAACTGATAAAACAATTCCAGCTTGCCTGTAAATCTCACAATCACAAGAGGAGTTGGTTGAGCCTGTGCCTGAGTCTTTTTTTTAATCTATCCTATGTTGATTGGGTAACAGAAGAGATTCCAAGATAGAAGCTCACCAGATAGTATTAGGCTAGCCGATGCTTCTTTATTGCCTGTGCTGGGGATATAAGGCTCTCCTTTCAACATTTAGAATGTTAAGGAAAACTTTCAGTGTCATAGCCCACTCCATACTACAGGAAAAGGTAAAGATGTCCTTAAGCCAAGCTGAAGTCACTGCTGATAATATGGATATTATCATATATATTTTACAATTTCTACAATTTCTGCCTTCCAATCTATCCTAGAGGCTTGACTCTGTTGCTTCAAGTCTTCAAGGAAAGGCCAGCAAATTACTGCTGTTTGATGATTAAGCAGCATTATTGACAGCTGCTTCAATATATTCCTGCTCATGTGTCCTGTTTGGCACTTTTTCTTCTTTCTCTCACGTGTGCATGCATGCACACCCACAACCAGAGGTGTGCATTTTTTGAAAATGATTTGGAAAAAGGGCCTTTGGTCTTACGTGAACACAGCACCTGTTTGCATTTAAAGCAGCCCATTTTTTCAGGTTTTTGACTGTAAAAAATGTCACTGTCTTAAAGTATGGACATATTAAAATTTGTGTAACACTTGAAGCTGTTGAATTTTTTTAGACTTGCATAGAGACCTGGAAACATTTCAGCTGCTTGGTGCGGGTCATCATTTTTGATGATTTCAAATCATTTTTGAAGCTTGCACAGCACTAAGGAACATATAGCTCAGGGTTTTTTTGGAAAAAACAATTAGTTGCACACTAAAGTGAGTGTGGGGTCATCACATCATAGGACAGGGATAAAACAAATACTTTTTTTAAAAAGAAAATTGTATTGATCTATGTGTCTGCTCCTTAGCTTAAAGCAGTGCATGAACAGTTGGCTGCCCTGTCACAGCCACAACAGAATAAACCAAAGAAAAAAGAGAAAGACAAGAAAGAAAAGAAAAAAGAGAAGCACAAAAAGAAAGAAGAAGTAGAAGAAAATAAAAAAAATAAAGCCAAGGATCCACCAACTAAGAAGGTTAAGAAGAATAATGGCAATAGCAATAGCTCAAGGTCAGTTCTCTCTTTTTATCCACGTATAAGCCAATCTGTAGGGTGAGGATGTTTTCAGAAGTATAGCAGAACTTCTATGTTTTGTCTATCTAAATTCCTAGTAGAAGTTACACAATTTTAAACAAGGTGTGCAAAAGTTTTCAGATTTAAAACACTTACAAGCCAGTTACTCTGACCTTAACAATTGTTTCCGGCTTGGATCACTCCTGGAATATTGGCATCTTTGGTAAAGTCAGAACTGCTATTAAACCCTAGAGTTTTGAATACAGAAAATTACAGGTTTGAATGTTTCAAACACCACTGTTTCTAACCATATAATAAGGGTAATTATTGTGTGATTAGAAACAATGTAATTTAAATCAGGATGCTGCCATGCATTTGACCTTAAGATTTCAAAATTATATACTGTATGCTTTCTTGGTTTTCATCTAACTGAGGTGTAAGTACAGTTTTGGTTTTAGCAAGTGTTCTCTCTAATATTAAAGGTCTAATTCTACAGTAGAACTCCAAGTAGAGTTCTCTGTGGAACTACATTCCTTGCTTATACTATTGAAATTTGCAAAACTGGTAAATTTTAATTTCTTAAGGCTTAGATTATATTTTTAAAATGACTTTCTTTCTTTGTGAATAATGGGACTTCCTGGGTAGTGCTCATTGCCTCACTTCAGGTAGAAATTCTGTTTCTGCTTTTTGAGATATAGTTTAGGCTTCTATCCCTAAGTGTACTACAATAGTGAAAAGCATCCCAAAGAAGCACATACAAGACCATTTTTTAAAGAAACCAATACAGCTGCTGCATTTTTGCAAGGGTCGTTCATTTGTTACATAAATTAATTCTGGCTTTACCCAGTTCTTTTTGCTCTCAGAGACTCCCAATTTCAAGCAGTCCTTTAATCATTATAGAACATTTTCCCCCAAATTTCCTCTAGGCCTCAGAACCTATTAGTTAAAAAAAAAACTAGGATCCCTCCCATTCAAGAAGCAAAATTAGAATCATAGGTGGCTTTTCTCACTCCAATATTCTCACTCCTTACAATGCATAGTCTATTCTCCAAAACATTCTCACAATAAAGATTGTCTATCGCAGTGATGGCTAACCTTTTTGCCATCGAGTACCAAAAGCAGGAGAAGTGTGGCAGGGGCGTGTTGCCTGCGTGCCCACACCCACACTTCTATGAACTCTACTAATTACTTTATCCCTGTGCTCACGTGCCCACCAATAAGGCTCCATGTGTCACCTGTGGCACGTGTGCCATAGGTTCGCCATCACAGGTCTATTGCATACTTTTGGGAATTTCGGTCTCAGTGTTGGCTTTACCTCAGCAACACCAGTTTCTAAAAGTTGTAGTCTGGATGGGTTTATCCATGAATGTTTCATTCATTTTAAAGAGGTTCAAGGGACAAACCCTATTAGTTGTCATTCTTCTTCTGCCTGTTTAAGAAATGGAAATACACACAAGAAAATTATTGTTGTTCCTTTCTATCTAGCCATCCACCTCTTAATTCATTGGTTAGAACATCACAACACAAAAAGCAGTTTTTACATTGGCTTTACAAACAAATCTAAAGCTAGATACTATAAGTGTACATTATTCTCCTGGGATTATATTATTGGATAAATATGACAGCAGTTCCCTTGAGAATAATTTTGATCCTACTTGGGAATAGTGATTTCTAGTGATGAAACAATTGGATCATTTTTTTTCAGGCTGAAGTATTTCTATTTAGCCTTAATATATACAAAATGCAGGTTGTTGCATAAGAAACAGGTATTCTGTTTTAATTTAGGTAGTTCTATTCACTTTTTGTGTTTATAGAAAATGGAACTCGTATTAAAGATTTGACATTTAAAGATGCTGTAGCATCTCACTAAAGCTGTATTTACTACAGCTTTACTACACTACAGATGTAGCTGTATTGTTAAATTGTATGTCTGTTAAATAGGTAGGGTTGCCAGAGGTTTTTAGAAGGAAATTGTAGGAGATGATCAGGCTGAGCTTGAGGACAGGGTCAAATGAATAACACAATAATAGTGTGGGAAGGGACCTTGGAGGTCTTCTAGTCCAACCCCCTACTCAAGAAGGATACCCTATACCATCTCAGATATTTGTCCAATCTCTTGTTATAAAACTCTATTGTTGGAGCAGCCGGAACATCTGGAAGCAGGTTGTTCCACTGATTAATTGTTATCACTGTCAGGAAATTCTATCAGTTCGGAGGCACTACGTTCCTACAAGAGACCCAAAGTTCAGTTGTTCCCCCCACCCCCTTGTATTCCATTGACTTTTATCTAGGGCCAATATGCCTTGATCGTTAGTCATTTGACCCTGCCCTTGGGCTCAGCCTAGTCATGTATACAGGAGTTTCATAAAAGACCCTTCTGAATCTGCAGCTTGAAATATAATCCCTACAACTTCAGTTCAGCTACTTCAAAGTCTTTTCTGATCTTCTTTAAGTATATCTGTGTCAATGCTCAGAAGATATTTGAATATGGATTGCCTCCTATATGATTTGCATTGTTGTTATAATTGCTTGTCAAAGGCTACCTAATATTTTTTGAAAGTTAAACTTTGGATTTCTAAGCTTTAGCTCATTGAAATAGACTTTACTGTGGCTCTGCAAATGTAGAATACCATGCTAATAAAATTAAATATATTCTAGATTAACATATGTGTATGAAATTAGGGAATCATTTTGTTTCATATAATAATGCATTATACTTGTTCTTTAAAGTAATAAGAAGGAGCCTGTGACTGTGAAGAATACCAAGCCACCTCCAGTTTATGAGTCTGAGGAGGAAGAGAAATGTAAGCCAATGTCTTATGAAGAAAAAAGACAATTGAGCCTGGACATTAACAAGCTCCCTGGTGAAAAATTAGGCCGGGTTGTCCATATCATCCAATCAAGAGAACCCTCGCTCAAAAACTCCAATCCTGATGAGATTGAAATTGACTTTGAAACATTAAAGGCATCCACTTTGAGGGAGCTGGAGCGATATGTAACATCTTGTTTGCGGAAAAAAAGGAAACCTCAAGGTATTTTTCAAGTTCAGAATAGCTGTTTCAAATGCCAGCCGTATGTACTAAATCACTTTCTATGGTGCAGAGATAGAAAATATACTAATATTGGAGCATGATAAGCTTTATGCAAGAGTCGTTCATTTTGAAATTGTACCTTTTCCAGCAATTAATTAATTAATTTCCAGAACAGTAAATAGGTAGTTCTTGACATATAACAAGTTGTTTAGCAACAGTTCAAAGTTACAACAGCCTCGGAAAGGCCGCTTTATGATCCGTAAAGCACTTCTGGCAATTGTAAAATGTGTGTCCATCCCCCCTCTCCCCCCCCCCCTCCGCACTCTGGGTGCTTGGCAACCTGTTCACAATTCTGACAGGTTGCCAAGTGCCCCGCAATCAGGTGATTATCATTTGCAACATTCTCTGCTGTCTTCTCCAGAAAGTCAATGGGAAGCCAGCAATGAAGATTGCAAGTTACCACCACCTGTTGAAATGACTAGTCTCTCGGGGATTACTGGACCCTACTGCCTGCCAGATGGAGTTCATTCCCTCTGCCAGGTTGTGGAAACATTGCTCAGAATCTGAAGATCATATGCCATTTCTGCAGCCTGGCAGATGTGTTCCTTTCCATGCACGGTGGATTGCTCAGCCCCTCTGCTGAGCTCTAGAAATGGTACTCAGATCTTGAGATCCGAGCATGCATTTCTTCTGCTTGGCCGAAGGGTTCTCTTCTGCATATGGAAGACTGCTTGAAAACTAGCAAACCCCCTTGTTCTAAAGACTAGAAATATTTTTCTAATGTTTCCCTGTGATACTTTGGAAGAGCCTTCTCTAAACAGTGTAGTTCCCAACAATCACGAGAATGAAGCCTGCCACAGAAAAGATTGAAGGTAAGTGGACCTGGGTATGATGAGGTGGGAGAGTCCTTGGCTTCTTGGACATGGTGGGATGGGGGAAGGATCTGGACTTCTCAGGGATACCAAGGCAGAGAGACGGTCCTCGCCCCAATTCTCTGTTTAATGACTTGTGCGATCAGTTGATGACCAGAACTGGGAGAGCCAGATTTCAAAATAGTAAGAGCATGAAAATGCTAAATTATTTGAAAATTTCAAATTCCTATTCCCTTATTTCCTAAAGCAGAAGATAGCAAACTGAATTGTTCTTGTGCTTTCAAAAAAATGGAAGATGCATCAGAACATATTTTCTGTTCTCCTGAAATCAGTGTTTCATTAACCTAATTAAAACATAACAATCTGTGGAAAACTTTTATGTGAAAAGTAGTTATTTGAATGATATTCAGAGAACATCTATGTTCTGACAGACTACATCTGCCAGTGGAATGAATTCTTCTGTTATCCCCCTCATAGTAACCTAGATATAAAAGATTGGGGGCCCTTTAGATTGGGAAACAATTAAAAAGAACTGTTGTGGTAGGGGGAGATAAGCAAGATGAAGCCACTGTATGAGCAGATAACCAAACATTTGAGATTTAATAGGAATATTTCATGGCACAAGAATAGATTCTGGATTATTGTCTGGTCCAATGACAATGCTATTACCTTGTTGCAGCAGAGAAAGTGGATGTAATTGCTGGTTCATCTAAAATGAAGGGATTCTCCTCTTCAGAGTCTGAGAGCACCAGTGAGTCCAGCTCCTCCGACAGTGAAGATTCAGAAACAGGTTAGATGCAGATTATTTAAAGACTCAGTCCCATACCTGTTTCCTGTATGAATAAATGTATTTTTAGTACTGGCTTGGTCTTTCAATTTTTAATTTTGATATTTGTACTTAAAGTTATATGTATGTATCTGTATGTGGAATCTTCCAGTTTGGATCAAATAATATGTTGAACAAGTGCCATATAATTGATATGAAACTACATTATACATTGTAATCAATTTAATCTGACAGAACCTTTTTATAATTTATGCCAATACAGTTTTATATAATGAATTAAATTCACAAGCTAAGAGAAACAATGATTCACCACCTAAAATAACACTTTTTGTACAGAACATCAAACTAGTTTTAAAGAAAAACAAATAGATGAGCCTGCATATGAGTGTGTGTGTGTGTATGTGAGAAAGATGATATAGAGAAAAGATTTTTGAGGAAAACAGGTGAAGCAGGGCAATTATATTTGTATTGCCAGATAGAATCTTTATATTAATTTCTATTAGCTATGAGAGGTTTTACCGGTTTCACATAATTCAAAATACAAACATTGTTTGTAAAATAACATTAGGGTTATACTTGTATGTATATATTTTTTAAAATGGAAAGTTTGATTATTTGCATAATCCCAAAAAAAGCATACATGGATATTTAATCCTCTCAGAGGCAACAGTTTTTACAGTTTAAAGAACAAGTATTTAAAATTTATAAAATTTTGTACACAGTTAATTTTGTAGATGTTTGGCAGTTACAACATTTTTAAATATTGACCAATTCAAAGAATAGTTGAGATTTTGTCCATTAAGCTACTATTCCAAATGTGATTGTGTCTTCAAGACCACTTTTGACTCTTGGTGACAACTATCTGCACAGGTCTCTGCAGTTCTCTTTGAAATGTTCAGAAGTAGCTTGCCATTGCTTCTTTCCAGTGCTGAGTGAGAGTGACTGACCGCAAGGTCTTTGAGTTAGCTTCATGCCTACCATGGGACTAGAACTCAAAAGACTCCCAGTTTCTAGCCTGGTGCCTTAAACATACCCAACGTTTTCTGAATAGACATATTTAATTGAGTCTGAATTTTTAAAATGGAAGGCTGCTCAAGCAACCATTTTTCCCCTTTATATCTCTTTTTCATTGCCTGAATCTTTTCCAGAAGTTCAGGAATTGGCTACTTTCCAGAACAATTTACACTGTCAGGAAAAAAAACAGCTGCATGAAAGGAAATAGATCTGAAATTAGTAGAATTAATAGGTGGAACTTTGCTGTAAAAGTATGCTAAATTTCTACTTAAAAATAGTCTGTATAATATATTGGGATTTCATGTACGAAAATAAGCAGCTTTATTTCTTTTTATTTATATTGCTTGTAAAAAGGCTTCTGTTGGTGTTGGTTCATAACAGGGAAAAGGAAATAATAAAAATAGACTTTTTAAAATTATGTTGGCTGAAGTGATAGGGAACATGCAAAGGCTTTTTTTAAAAAAAAAATAGATATATATTTCATTTCATATTTCCTTTCTTCATCAAGCTGCCATATATTTTAAAAACAGTTTCTTTAGAATCACAATTTAGCAATGAAGTTTTCTGTGTAACAGAGTATAATAAAATATGTTCTGCTTTTATTTTTATTAATAGTGCTGACATTGATTTATATTTCTGCACTAAACCTCTGTTTGCTAATTTTGAAGTCATCTTGATGCAACCATAATACTAGACAAAGTTACCAGCTTTTGACCAGACCTGAGACACAAACCTTACATAGTCTACATAGACTGGTATAATTAAAAAACTCATTTTAATTTTGTCTTCCTTCTAAAACAAGTTTATTTTTCATTAGTGGCACAAAAGATAGCTCTGATGATGTGCCTTGCTTTTTCCTTTAGTATTCATTTTTATCATAGGGTTTTGTTGTTATTGTTTAGAAAAAGGGGAAAGGGAGACTTGCTCTTTGCTTTATTATCAGACCTTAAAGCCTTGTTAGCAATTGAGTTTATTCATTTTTTTCATGTGACTATAGAGCCGTAATGGCTAACCTGTGGCACGTATGCCACAGGTGGCATTTGGAGTCATATTGGTGGGCACTTGAGCACTGCTCCGCCGTGGGTGTGGACACCACGCAGCTGATTTTTGGGCCTTCTGGGCCCACCAGAAGTCATGAAACACGCTTTTTCGGGCCTCCAGGGGAGGGATGGAGCCAGTTTTCACCCTCCCCAGACTCATAGAAAGGCTCGAGCCTGTGGAGAGTGAAAAACGGGCCCACCAGGCCAAAAGCAGGGGGAGCATGGAGTCCCATGCGTATGTGTGGGGGTAGGGTGCATAGAATTATGGATGTAGGCACGCACATGACCCTCCCCTACCCCCCCCCCCCGCTTTTCGCACGCGATGGCAAAAAAGTTAGCCATCACTGCTATAGACTGTTGACATACCTTGTTCATATCATTCCTTAAGGGCATTTTTATAGTTTCTCTGAATTTTTTTTTACTTATTTTTAATTAATGGCTTGATATGCTTGTTTATTATAATAGCATGCATTGTACTTTAATAAAGTGTCTTACAAGAGGTTTACTCTAGAAGTGAAATATAAAGAAGATAGTAGTATTTATCAGGAAGATAACAGCTTAAATAAAATTTTGTGCCACCTTGAGTATCTTAGCTGATAATATATTGGTCTTATG
>JANHFP010007396.1:29736-42473 GCA_032468135.1 Calamaria suluensis
TGTGATTGGACACACAAGGAATTTGTCTTGGTGCATATGCTCTCAGTGTACATAAAAGAAAAGATACGTTCATCAAGGATCATAAGGTATAACAGTTAATGATAGTCATAGGGTACAGATAAACAATCAAATCATATTAGGAAACAGTCAATATAAATATCTGAATTTGTATTGTTACTTATTAATTACTTCTGACCTGAGGAAAAAGTAGACCAATCCTTTATCCTGATTAAGAATTATCCAGACTGATGGAGACTTTTACAGAAATTCCCCTCCCTGCTTTTTGTGTGTGTGTATGTGTATGTGTGCGTGTTTGTGCTTTTATTATTATATGGGGAAACTGTTTTAAAAATTTATTCCATTAAAAGCAGCTCAGTAATCAGACGTGAAAGATACAGAAAAGTTACACTAAAAATAAATGCTAACAGGATGTGTCAGTTTGTGGAAAATCATAAAGACAGCTATGTTTTTAAGCACTTAAGTTAATTATTGACAAAATTTTGGAATAGCATTAAATATTTCTAAACAGTTTTTTTAAAATCAGTTTTTATGCTACAGTACAACTTTATAAAATGAATCTGATATACATCAATACTTATGGAAATATGTGGCTGGCCTTTTTGTACACACCCAAATAAACATGTAAAAAACCCTTGAATATTAAGTTCCATATTTAATGATGGTTCAGAGCAGAATCATAATCTTGACAGGAATAATATATGAATTGTTATTATCCAAACTTTTAGGATTTTAGTGGGTCACACATCTAGTAACAATAAATTTTGATATCGGAGAGAGTAGTAGCTATGTCCTTCCAGTTTGAAGAAAACACAGATCGTCCAAACAAATTAGTCATTCAGAAACCCAGATATTGATTTGCTAAATCCATCACAAAAATATAGTTTACTTGGGAAGGTTATTTATAAACAAAAACATGTATTTTGGGTTATAAAATAAATGTCTTTATTAATGTTGTTAATTTTTTTCTCCACTTGCATTTGTTCCTGCCATTTGTTTTTAAGTTTTATTAAGGGGTGGGATAAAAATTGACCTTTTTTTGATTGGAATGTATAAATTGCATGTTTAAGTAAAGCTGTAATTCCTCTTTCCCTTGACTGTTCAAAATGCATTAATCATGAATTGAGTATCTGCTGTCATTGTACAGTTACTATATTTTTGTTTGAATAATAAAAATAAAGAATTTATTTTTGCTGGAAAAAATGTACCTACTTTTTCTATGATAATTAACATTGTAATAACACTTAATTTTGACATTTGAAAATGAATATTTTTGTCCCTATTTTAAAATTAAGACAATAGTGTCTCTATCTTTAGTTGTTCAACAGGGCAATAAACAACTCTTTAAACATCACATCATAAATATTCTATTGTATGATTATCAAATAGGAATTCAACATTTTATTTTCCTTTTTTGAAGTGTGCAGGGGAAAAAAGGCTTGGATCATCCTCCCTGTTTATGTGTAGAGAGTACTTCTGCATAGACAGTTGAGGGAAGACTTTTTATGCCCCCTGGAAAGACATTTCACAGAGATCTTCAGTCTTTGTAGGTACCTTATGAGTAATAGGCGGCTGGTAGAAGGATTCATTTATATTAACAGGAGTAGCCATTACACTACTTTCAAGCCAACCCACTTAAAAATGGGTTGTTAAGGTTTGGCAAACATGTGATAAATGGGATTCTTGAATCACTTAGCGACAGGTGTTCAATAATGTTATGCTAATTAAAAGTTACTTTAAAACTGAGATTAAGCAGATTTTAAGATTTCTGAAATGTTCATTATTACTTTGTCCAAACTACTATGCTACGGGTACTTCTCAACTTAAAACCATTCATTTATTAACTATTTGAAGTCACAATGGCACTGAAAAAAGTGATTTAAGAACCTTTTTTCATACTTATTACCATTGTAGCATCCCCATGGTCATGTGATCAAATTTGGGCACTAGCATACATTTATGACACTTGCAGTATTCCTTCTGACAAGCAAAGTCAGTGGTGGGGAAGCCAGATCCACTAAAAACCATGTTGCTAACTTTATCAACTACAGTGATTCTTTTAATAATTGTGGTAAGAAAAGTCATAAAATGGGGCAAAACTCACTTAACAGCCATGTCACTTATCAGTGGAAATGTTGAGCTCAATTTTGGTCATAAGGCGAGAACTACTTATATTTAGTAACATTTCTACAGAGACAATTAAAACAAACTAAAACAAACTACACACTTCAGTTTAGGCCTACTCCTTAATTTTAAAAGTTACGTTTAGGTAGTGTTGCTACATGATCCTGTAATGAAGAACAACTTAGGATGTTGTGGATAGTTTTATTAAGCGGCTACAAATAAATTTAGTATAATTTAGATTGCACTAAAATGTGGAAATTCTGCCTTATGTTGTATTCTTTGAGGGAATATACTTCGGATATAAGAAATAGTTCAGGTAATGCATGGCCACACATCACAAGAAATGAACTACAGTCAACTGATGCCAGAAATATTAAGTCCAGTGGTGCTATGTCTGGTGGGGAAATTAATCATCTTTCTAAATCTTCTGTGAAGATAACAGGGTGGATCATCTATCTAAAGCAGGGGTCCTCAAACTTGGCAATTTTAAGACTTGTGGACTTCCACTCCCAGAATTCCTCAGGCAGCAAAGCTGGGAGTTGTCCACAACTCCACAAGTCCACAAATTTTAGAGTTGCCAAGTTTGGACACACCTGATACAAAGCAAATATGCACGTTGGGTGCAACTAGAGGAGGGGAAGGAGAAGAAACAAAATATTTTTTTGAATAGAAAAGTATTCATTTTATTTGCTCCTACCAAAGTTAACTTATATAAAATATTTTCTTTTGTACCCTTTTGTACAAAAGTTATTGTAACTTTTCACAGTTATACAATCACAAAAATAATATAGTGCTGTCCAATTAAAATACATTTCCTATAGAACAGCTACATCTAGCTTTAAATAGGTTTATATTTTAATGCAACTTTCTTGTAAACCAAACAATTGTCTCCACCCTGAACTACATTTTTGTTCAACCAATATACAGTGGTATCTCAATACTCATCCTCAATTGGTTCTGGGAGTTGTGATGAATACAAAAAATAAATACCAAACTTTTTTTTTTCATAAGGAATACTGTAGTGAGTCACAAGGCAGCTGAGAGTGTCAAATTCTAGTTCATGCATTGAGTACCAAACAATGAGTACCAGGACAAAATTTTCATGTCAAAATGAAATAAATTTGATGAATTTCACAGTAGTTGAGTACCAAGGTACCTGCCTACCTTATGTGATTCCAATTTTTTCTATCATCTAGAGGTTTTATGTACTTTTACTGAGGTTTAACTATTTTATATTTTGTCAGCCAATTGAGAATGTACAGTAAGCCTGAAATGCTAATAAGTAATACATAATATAATGTAAAGTAATAAAGTACAGTGCCCTATTGTAAAATAGAGTACTAGAAAACATAAAATTTAGCAAAAGCTAATGTTGAGGTTAAGCTATGGCACTGGGGACCCAAGAGATCTAGGACAAATTATTACTGAGAGGTAACTGGGTAACTGAGCAGTTACTATCCCCTATGTTTCCTCTTAAAGCTCCTAAAGGGAAAACAGTAACGTGTACTAAAATTAATAGAATACTACTAAAAGCTTCCCCTTTATGAGGACATCAGAATAGTCTCTGATGATTTAATCACAGCAGAGCAATTTTTTCAAGGGAAGGCCTACTGCCAAACTGACCTTGAAAATGCCGTTCGTTACAATAATGTTTTCTTATTTTAAGCTAAATATTTACATCTATGCCTAGCGTCTCAGGAGATGGCAGTGCATGTCCAATCTTGTTTATCCCCTAAAGCTATTTTCATGTGGGGCTCAAAATAAGTATCTGAATAGGAGACTTCGGAGGAATCAGAGTTATAATTTATATCAGTATTTATTTATTTTTAAAAAGGGGGGAATACTTGAAGATAGCAGCAAACCATCCCCATGATTGTTGCCAAGAAAACTTGTTGGATATTTCTGTGAAGAAATTGGGAGTTTGGCTTTTTGCTTTTTAAAAGCTAAAAGCATCACCAGGCTTTTCCTAATTTTGTCTGCCCAATACAATAGAACAATAGCATCAACTATTTTTAAGTTAGGTTTTCTTTTTCAAAAAAGGCAATTATTTCATTAGAAATTATCTCATAATTAAAATGCTAGAAGCAGTCTACTATTCTTACAGGATAAGAGTTTTCTTTTTAGATGCAAATTAACCTAGATTTGATTATATTAAGTATTTAATATATCATGATCTAGATTCTGTAAATCTTGATCTTCAAATTATAAATCAGTCCTGTGAGATTAAAAGTTCTTAACTTTTTTTTAATATGAACTAATTGGGGATCTTACCTTGCCAAATACAACAAAAAAGCTACTCATCCATGCAAATACAGATTCAATATTTTGATATCAAAGCCATAATCATTATTTTATGTTTTTATTCCTCTTTGTTCTCTTACATAAAATGGGATTGCAGTATAGCTCTTATGTTTGGGTGAATTTATAGTGCCAGCAAAGGATGTATTTTGGAGAGGCTGCTCATATTCATGTTTATGTTTTTAACAAATATTCTCTGTATCAACAAAGTGTATAGCATACGATTTTCTTAATGTTCATAGTGTGTCAAAGTGTTACTGTTTAATGTGGTATTGGGCATATTTTAAAATTTAGCAAATAGCCCAAGTATTACTTTTTTAAAAGGTTAGAATTAGTGACGGTATTTTCCCCTCAGTTTCAGGTTTTCAGTGTTGAGTGTCTACCATTCTTTTGTTCATTTTACTTGATGGCTCACAGTGCATAGCTGTTGCCTCCTGGGTAAATTGTCTCAGTGGTGACTTTTTACATTGCAGTGCACATATATAAAAAGCATCTTAATAGAAATTTTCTAAATGTGAAACAGTAAAGATTTGACAAATAGTACAAGTTTTAGCATCTGTACAAATTACCAGGATATTGTAGAAGGAGTCAAGGGGGATAATTGTAAATTTTCTTTAGTGAAGCAAATCAGTAACAATAGATTAACAATCTGTTAGTTTTGGTATGCTGCTTTCATTAGTGCCCGCCCTCCAAAATGCTATACTTTGAGTTCATATAATTAGCCACTATACTTAAAATAAAAATAATAAAATCTGAACTAAGGAGTTGTAAATAATGAGTTAAATTCACCTGAAGAGAAATTAAAACAGAATGACTGAAAGGACAATATGCAAAGTAATAATATAGTTTGAGTTATCAAATTCTTCTTGTGTTTTGGCTTAATGCTTCCTGTTTATAAAAAAAGTGACTGCTGATATACAGGTTAAAATAAACTATAAATAAAATGTTTTGCTATATTTACTGTCCAGTTTGTGACAGTAGAAATGAAAATTTTGCTTCTCTTACAAGAAATTTGTCTTCAAAATGAATTTCAAGTATTACTGCTTTTATTAGACCATGCTTTTCTTATCATTTTATGATAGGATTGTATAAAATTTTCTGGTGAAGAAGAGGCATAATAGTACAGCTTTTTCAGGCTATCTTAATATGACACATTCATATCTACTTAAGAGTTTAAGCAGAATAGCCCTACTATCCTTCCAGAAATAGATAACAGTTGAGTTACCTCAGCTTTCTAATTTTACCAAAAGGGGAAAAATACCTTTTTGATATAAGTACCAAAAAACTGCCCAAAATTATGAAAGCAAAATGTAATTTTTGTGTGAGTGAAAATTCCTTGGATGATTTATGTGCAGCAGAAACTTGAGCAAATAATGTAGTAAATTCATATAGGCAATTCAGGTGTTACGCATTAAATGCCAAAAAAAATATTTTTTTACTGCCTATAAAATTACATGGAAGGTAGACACTATGAGAGGTATGCTGGGAAATGAATTATTGAGGCATTGCCTCAACAACCTAACTAATTAATAAAGTTCATTGGAAAAAAAAGTAAAATAAGTTAGCAAATAGATTCAAATGTTCAGTATATTTTAGAAGTATCAATGCTGTGCCTTTGGGTTTCTTGATCATAAAATGAAACATGTTCAAAGACATTGCCATGCAGTAATCTTTTATTGTTCTTTTCCTACAGAAATACCCCCCAAAATTAAGAAAAAAGGACATCCTGGTCGAGAACAAAAGAAGGTATGTTATGTTATAATATAGATTTTTGAGGGACGTAAATTAACATGTTGATTAATGATAATTGCTCAGCATTCCATGAATTTGTTTTGAAACAATTTATTTTTAGGCCCTACTGAAAGGAAAAGGAAGAGTTTTACTTATTTAGGCTTCCTGGCATTAGGAATAGATGGTATCTTAATCATATTCATGGCTGTGGTTCTACATTATTTCAAATTCCTCTTATTATTTCTGCTCTTAGCCATGGTCACAGGCAAGAATTTGCTTACCGTTGAGACTAACTAACCAATTCTAAGTTAACAGACGAATAAATAAAATGAATATCATTTTTTTAATTGTTGCATCTGCCATTTAGAGGACCTGCAACTACCTGGGTCTTCACCTTTGTGGTAAAGGAGGTTGAGTCACCTTGCTTCATCACTCCTGCCATCTTTTATTTTTATTGATTTTTGCTGTAACTTCTTTTGCTTGTTATAAACAGCCTAGAGTTTAGAGTCAGTTGGTGTATTATTTTTAAAACTGGTCGCACAATCAGTCAGATGTTTAAACTGGATTTGGCATTTTTGCCCATCTATTGAGTCAATCCTGAGGACCCATGATAGGCAGGTGTTATAGTTTGATCGTATTATAGGTATTGCAAGCTGTTCCAAGTAAAGCTGCCTTTTGCAATTGAATAATGGTCATTTGATCAGTGTGAATAGTGTTCAAGGGTGTTCGATTTGTTTATTATATATATACAATATGAAGTCCCACCTGCTAGTTCTTTAATTGGTGTTGCCGTTTGCTTTCATCATATTCTTTCCCAAAACCTAGGATGTCCCATTGAATCAGTGTAGCATATTTGCGGATACAAGCAGTGTGGCCTTATTATTATCTATTCACAACAATATGAAGTCACAGTTGCTTGCCCATTCTTTAGCTGGTGTTGGTTTTCCTATACATTGAGTTCTTCCTAAGAATTACTAATAAACCTTGAATAAAAGTAATTACTCAGTTAACTCAATAAAATATCTGCTTGAATGGGACAAGAAGTTAAATGTTTAATTATTGCATGTGTCTTGCCTTTCATAGCAGAATCCATATGTTGTTTTGTTGCTTCCAACTGTTGAAACTAGCATTAATTGTCAAGTTGGTTCAACATTAAACTTATGCTACTATTGATATATGGACCTGGATGTCTTCTTCCTAAATGTTTACAAAATGTGTCGGAGCTGATATTACATGGTTTTCTACTGGATCCCCAGCCAGTTCATTTTCTCTGATTGCAAAGAATTGATTAAATATTCTTATTTACAAAAACAGCAGAGGTTGAGAAAATGTATAGGAAAAAAGCCTTTGGCAAAAGAGAAAAGTTCCACTATTCATTTCTGGTGCAAAAATGTTCAAAAACTGTTTTGCATTGATTGAAGAACCACATTTTTTCTTGCAGCATCACCATCATCACCATCTACAGGTGCAGCAGCAACAGCAAGTGCAACCACCACAGCTACCACAACCGCCACCTCCACCTGTCCCTCAGCAAGCAGCCCCCACAAACAAGTCTTCTCCTCCAGCTTTTGTTCCAACGCAGATCCCAGTTATGGAGCATCCACTCCCAGGGAACATGTTTGACACTATTTCACATTTCACTCAGCCTATTCTGCACCTTCCCCCACCTGAGATGCCACCTCATATCCCCCATCAGCCTGAGCACAGTACTCCTCCTCACTTAAATCAACATGCAGTAGTGTCTCCTCCAGGTAAACCATTTTTAGGTGCATTAGAACCTGTTTGTTGTGTTTGTGAGAATTAGCAATCCATCTCTTCTTACATCTCTTCTTACATCATTCTTTCAAAGTGAGACATACTACAATTGTAGGTGTAAATATTTAGCCAACTAAGGTGTAGGTGTAAGTATTTAGCTAACTAAGTCTATTGTAATATCAGATCTGATTATGAGGTACATTTGCCTGTTACCTGAGAAAGAGAAGTGTGATTTAAATCTTAGTTTAACTGAAACCAAACTCTGGGGATGTGGAAAATCCTCCTTCAAGGAAAAGAATATTCCAGAAAACTCCAGAATGTTTCCATTTGTCTGCAGACTATAGCATTATATCTCTTCCAGTAAGAACCTGGTAGTTTTCCAAAGAGTGCCCGATTACTGCTGAAATTCCAGAATTGGTTTGGAAAATTCTGTTCCCAGAATATTAAGTTTTGCATTCACCTACTAAAATCCCAGTAAACATAACTAATTTATATTATATAGAATAGCATATAAACAGAGACCAGATGGAAAGGGTAGAATTTGCCAACCAGGGTTCCATGTTTTACAATCATAACTAATGTTATGAAGGCTATTGTTCCTCTGTAATTCTATCAGTGAAGCAAAGACAACATTTTGAAATGATAGAATTATTCCAAATGGAGAATAACATCTATTTAATGTCACTTTATGTTAAATGTACTCAAGTAGAAAAGTAGTATGAAGGGTGTAGTTGGAGAGAGGGGAGGCAGAGTTTCCTTTTTCCTTCTTTGAAATAGTTTATAATACTTACTACAGTTTTACTCCAAAGTGAGTTACTTAGTTCTCAGCTGCTTGTACAGATTTTGTCTTGACTCTTGAAATAGGCAACCGTAATCTTTACTGATTAATTGAACAATTAAAAATAAATTAGTAGTAGTAATAATATGACAGGTCTTGTTACACAGTATTTAATGTAATGTTACTCTTTTCTTTTCAGCTTTGCACAATGCCCTGCCTCAGCAACCGTCAAGACCCAGTAATCGCGCTGCAGCACTGCCCCCCAAACCTTCTCGGCCTCCTGCTGTGTCACCGGCTCTCAACCAGCAGCCTCTGCTTCCCCAGCCCCCACTCCCCCAGCCTCCCCAGGTGCTTCTGGAGGATGAAGAGCCTCCTGCTCCTCACCACAACCTGCCGCTGAGTAATAGTCAGATGCACCTCTACTTGCAGCAGTTGCAGAAGGTGCAGCCACAGACTTCTCTCCTCCCTTCAGTGAAAGTGCAGTCGCAGCCTCAGCCCTCCCTGCAACCTCCTCCTCACCCTCCAGGGCAACAATTGCCACATCAGTCACAGCAGAGGCCAGTCCATATGCAGTCCATGCAATTTCCACCCCATATCCCACAGCCTCCACCACCGCCCCAGCCACATCTGCCCCCTCAGCAGCCTCAAGCCCCACAGCAGTCGTCAAAACCACAGCAAGTCATCCAGCACCACTCTTCACCAAGACATCACAAGCCAGACCCCTACGCAGCAGGTGAGTTGCTTGAGGCTGAAACATAGCAGCTGAACGGATGGGTCTTGAGATACTGGCCATCTGGATAGGTGCAGGAAAGTCATAGCAGTGATTTAGCCCTTGTGAAAAATTGCTTCTTGCCTTTAAGAGTTCTGTAAAGAGGAAATGTAGTAAAGTAAGTTAAAAGAACCTGGATTTTTCTGATGGAAGTTACTCCCTTTTCTCGTTAAGATCTTCTGTTTGTTTGCGGCTTATTCAGTGTATGTCCCACTTCTGTATTCAGAGGGAACACTCAAGGTGGCTGATTTCATAAAATATAAAACCTAAAAACTTGCTGAAGGCAAGGCTTTCAATATTTTTTTCTGTGATTTCATTTTAACCAAAAACTTGAAATTATGCTAACATACATTTTATTTTCTACCTCTCCATAACCTTCTCGAAGTAGAGGTCAACAAGCAATCCAGAGTCCAAAATAAGAGATGTACAGTGTGCACAAAGTTGCATTTGCATTCAAGCCAATGCAACATTATTTTTGTTTCAGACCTTCAGGTGGAGGTGGAGGTGGAGACAGAAAAAGACAGGGAAACTTTTCCTCCCCATTCTCTTTTCTATTCTAGTTTTCCATGCATTCAGCTAAATCCCTGAAGAGGAATAATGTGCTTGCTGTTCGTTGTCCAGTGAAATATCATTCATTTGTTTCTCCCCTATCCTTCACTTGGTCTTGCTTTACAAATTCCCCAAATAGCAGGTCTACATCCAGTTACGCTTGTAGAGCAATAACATACTCTTTAGTGGCTTAGATTTTTAGATTTTATTTCAGTGCCTTGTCCCCCTTTGTGGGGCTCATTTTGTTTGGAAAAGTTACCTGTGAAAAGTATAAGCAAATGATATTTTTGCCTCTTCAAATGCCTGCTCTGTCGTATTACAGAATTGAATTGCTGGAAGGGGGCACTTAGGCTACTACCCCTCATTCTGTGGTCCAATTCAAAGTGATCCAGCATTTGATAAACACCTCTGATAAAAGAGACTTAACCACTTCTTTGAGTAATTGGTTCCACAGTCAAACAATTCTTAGGGTTTTTTAAAAAAATATTCAGGTGGAATAGGGATCTTCATATAAAATGTTATGTTTCTGTTCTGAGGCCTTTGTTGTATGAAATTTCTACTGAATTTTTTTGGGTCAAGCACATTTTGGCAGTGATAAGCCCCACAACTTCTAAATTTTTCTAAGTTTCAAATAAAGCAAAATCTAGAGAAATCTTAGAAAATTTTTATTTGACAAGTAGAAAATTCTGATGTGCATTCTTCCTCCTCTTAGGAGCTCCCTAGTGTGGGTATGTTCCACTTCTCTAATCCACATGTGGTATTTCCAGTTACTTCCCTTCCTTCAGCCCTTGCTGTCTCCACTGTCCTAACACTTTCCCTTTCCTTCACTTCTGATCCATTGCTAATGTCGCAATGCAATGTATTCTCCCCACCCTGACCTTTCCAGGATCCTCCCTCCCTCCCACTGTTGATGTACTATCCTGTCCATTTGTTCACGACTGCAATAATCTTTGCAGTAAATTGTGATTACTAGAATGGTAAAATTCCACCAGCTTAGCCCATCCCTGATTTTCCCAGTTTCTTTTGCTGTACCCCTAGCCTCTACTGTCTGTGTTGTCAGCTTGCTCTCACTCTCCCCCAACTCCTGCCCAGTCAGCTGCCTCTGGAACACTAGAATTTTAGTCAAGGTCTGCCACAAAATAGCCCTGTTTTTATGCCATGCATGAATATTTTTGGTGGAATTTGTACTATTCAAAAGTGACTACAACCTTTTTGACCTTGCATTCTATTATAGTCACTCCTATACCACTCTTCTTCAGATAACTGTAAAACTGACATTTCCTCCTTTACAGTTCTGCAAGTGAAAAATTTACTGAACGTAAATAGGTGTTTAAATGAGCAAATCTCAGATAACTGAAAAGCTTTCTTTCTCCAAGTTGTCAGCTGAATATCATAAGTGCATTTTCCAAAGTTTTTTTATTATTTTCTGAAAACATTGGTGCTGACTTATTCCAGGCCACTTGAGAGAAGCACCTTCCCCTCTCATGATGCATTCCCCTCAGATGCCACCGTTCCAGGGGTTGCCGCACCAGTCTCCACCACAATCAAATGTTCAGCCAAAAAAGCAGGTAAAGGCATCTTATAAACAAAAGTTTATTCAGATGTTTGTTTCCATCAACATTTTTCCAGCATCCATTAGAAAGCAGATTCCTTCAAGAACTTGTATTATTGGTGGGGAGGCTCAGACAATACAGGGAAAGCCATGAAAAGACATTATTATTACTATGGTTTTTTGTTTGTCTGTCTTTCTTTGCCAGGAACTGAGAGCAGCATCGGTAGTTCAGTCGCAGCCTATGGGCAAAGAGGAGAAGATGCAATCCCCAGTCATTCGAAACGAGACCTTTAGCCCTGCATTACGGCAAGATCCTACAAAACACCCAGAGAGCATCAAGCCACCTGTACATATCCAACAACGTGAGTGATTTATCGCTTTGTCTAGAAACCCCATGTGTTTCGTTGTGATTTAGTTTACATTAAGGGGGACAGCCCAATTCTACGATTTAGTTCATTTTCAGGATGTTTTTTTTCAATAATGCTGACTAGGCAGAAAGATTGTTAAAGCTGTAATTCTTATTTCAGGAACAGAGATGAAGACAGTGGACAGTGGACGGCCTGTTATAAGACCTTCAGAACAAAATGCACCCCCAGGAGTCCAGGACAAAGAGAGACAGAAGCAAGAACCAAAAACGCCAGTAGCACCTAAAAAGGTAACAATTATATATTGTTTTCCTTGATAGGAAAAAAGCAGAAATGGTTGATAAGATTTGCCCACTTTGTGTTATAATGAACCTTCATAGCAGCTTTAAAATTTCTAAATTTCTAATGTGGCTTTAGAACTTTTAATGATCAATATTAAATCTTTTTTTTTCAATAAAAGTTTTATTTTGCATACCATCTTGTTACATAAAACAAAATAATATCCCCCCTCCCCCTACATGTATACATACATCAAAATAAAACACCTTCCAACTGATATACTTCCCCCCTTCCCTTCCCCCCCCCAACTTCCCAGAGCGGTTACATATCACATACAAATATCACATTTAAATTCTAATAATAATTGATAATACCTTAACAGTTACCCTTTCATTCTCTACCTTCAAAAAGTTGTTATATAAAGTTGAAATACAATGTATATCGTACATCTGAAGTAGACTGTGCTGTTTCTCCCTTGGTCTGCTTAGGGAGTCCAAAAGCAGTGGGTGATAACTAAGT
>JANHFP010007396.1:88368-98784 GCA_032468135.1 Calamaria suluensis
AATAAACTTGAGATGCAAGCAGGAGATAAGATGATTTAATTGGGTGTCGTGCATCAACTTGCTTTGGCCCATGAATCTGTGCAGCAGCAAGATGCCAGGGATGAGATAATTGCTGCAAAAGGTAAATAGAACGTAGGGCTATTATTCAGCATGGGTTTCACTCTCCCATGAAGCTGCCTGACTGGTTTGGGGAAGCCGACCTTGCTTATTACAATGTTCCCAGCCAGCTGGTTCTGCAGTGCGTGGGAATGTGTGGCTCGTCCTATGCATGAGGCCAGGAGATTGTGGATGCCCGGGAATATGAATCCCTCCTCCTCCTCCCCGCCAGCTTGCTGCTTGGCTGGACATAGACAGGGCTTTGTTCTTGGTTGAGCAATTCCAAAGCAGTGCTGCTGAAATCCTGGCGGTCTCTAGCAGAGGAGGGCTTGAAGCTGCTGCTCAGAGTCACCCTTGAACGTTTTTTTTAATAACGCTGGAGAATTTGCACTCGCATTAAAGTGATGGGGAGATTCTCACCCGGCAGCTTCCAAAGCAGCACATAGGGAGGCCCCTGAGAACTAGGTGATAGGAAGGCCAAGTTTCTGAGTTTGGATTGGCAGAAATAAAGTTTTCATTGTTAGGATGGTGGGCTGGGCTGAACCAGAAAAAGGTCATGGAAGGGTTGGAAGGCTGTCTTGTGGGAGGATGTAATCTGGAGGGGACTGCTTTTCTGCCATGTTGTACATGGGAAACCTAGAGCTTGGCATTTATGAATTCTGTTTTCTGCCTTCTAAAAACAGTACTCAAGGTGGTTAGCAATAATATGGAAACTATGAAAACTTTGGTTCAAAACTCAAAAAACAATATTTAAGAAATATATTATCCCACCAAATTAAACCTACTACCTCAGGAAGCTGGTTTTAAAGGTTTAAATTTGGGTGGGTGGGGGGAGAATGTGTATTAGCAGAAGATTGGCATTTACTAGGTTGGCTTTTCTCTCTATAGAATTCTGTTGTTGGGGGCAACCACTGAAAAGGCCCTCTGTCAGGTTCTAGGCAAACTGTGTGTCTGATGGGATGGGAAAAAATATTTTTTTAAAACCCCAAAAGACCTGAACACTAAAACCTCCTGTGTTCTTTCAAAGAATGTAGTTCCTAGAACATGTAGGATTTTGCATGGATCAGAAATGTCAAAGGAAAGTCAGTTTTGTTCTTGGCTACAATTATCCAGACTAGCCAAAGTTTCCAAGGTTTTTTTTTTAATGGAAAATGTATTACATGGATCTGGTACTTAGAGTTCTTGGACTTTAACTAGGACGCCATTTAAATCTAGACATCTAGGCTTAGAGCTAAATCTGGATATACTCCCAAAATGGGAATTTGAGAGTTCAAGGATCTTGTAAGCTCCTTCTCTGCTGCTGTTCCTTCCCTTTGGAACAGCATCTCCCCTGAGATTCGGTTTGACTTGACCCTGCCTGCTTTTTGGAAGGCATTAAAGATCAGCATTTATTTTCCCACCAGGCACTGGTATGGCCCAGTGTGTCATTTTCCCATAGTGCTTATGTGTTTCTATGTTGTTCTTTTGGTTGGTGTTTTTTCAATCATGTTTTTCTTTCAATCGATTATTGTTATTGAAGAATTGAGGTGCTCCGAGTCAAGTACTGAGTAAATAACAAACAGGCCCATTAATTTTGAAGGTTGCCTTGTACCCAGATGTGCTTCTTAAAAAGACTACCTCTGTTCCATCCAGTCTCTTACTGACATTCAATCACTGATTGAGAACATGAACGGCTTCCTTGGATCGAGAAGGAAAAAAATATTTTCCTTTGCCATCAACAGATGTAGTTTTGGTTAGGGTTGCCATCGACAGATGTAGAATCCATTTCCTTGCAAAGCAGACATTTTGTCTTTTCCGAGGCTGTTTCTTATTTTCTGCTTTGTTAGACTAATAACAATGTTATGATCTAGTGCTTAACTTGATAAAGTCCTTATTTGAAAGCCGTTTCATATGACCATATGCAGAATTTTTTTTTCAACTTCAACTTACACCGCATTCCTTCACATGAAAAAAAAATCTGTATTCTCTACAGAAGAGATTTTGTAAGATAAAATTTCCTACACTTACAGAACAGGTGGAATCTGTTGTTATAAAGTATTTGGTCTAGGACTGGACATTTAAGACCTTTCAGTCAGTTGTGTCGTTAAAAGGAGTGAGGATTCATTTGCAGGCCAGGCCTTACTTGTTTAAAAACCAAGTTGCACAGTAATTTCTTTGATGTCAACCTGTAAAATTGAGCTTTTAAATTCAGTATGCTTCTTGCAGTGGCTTTCCCTACACTCATCCACATTCCTATTTTTTTTAATATCTCTTATGTGAAATTAGAAATCACATTTTTCCATGTTTCTATATGTTTGCTGTAGGAGTCATCAGAGCTTTGTTATTGCAGAATTCTCTCTGGGGATTTGAAACTTCCCTGGTTTTTCCAGTCCTGAGGTAGTCATGCCAAGTGGGCATTTTAATCTCCTGGTTTTGTTAGAGTACTTTCATGGATCTTCCCTGGTGGCTGGATGCAGTCTGGTCCAGTTACCTACTGAATACGTTTAATTGGCTTTCATTATCCTTCTTTTGTGGGATGCGGTGGCGCAGTGGCTAAGACACTGAGTTTGTCGATCGAAAGGTCTGCAGCTCAGTGGTTCGAATCCCTACTGCTGTATACCGGGGTGAGCTCCTGTTACTTGCCTCAGCTTCTGCCAACCTAGCAGTTTGAAAGCAAGTTAAAAAATGCAAGTAGAAAAAATAGAGACCACCTTTGGTGGGAAGGTAACAGTGTTCCGTACGCCTTTGGCGTTTAGTCATGCCGGCCACATGACCAGAGAGACATCTTCGGATAGCACTGGCTCTTTGCCTCTTTGAATTGGAGATGAGCACCACCCCCTAGAGTTGGGAACGACTAGCACACATGTGCAAGGGGAACCTTTATCTTTCTTTCAGGGTTCTTTATCTTCAGTAGACCTCTGGAAGGGGAAATTGTGGTTTCCTTCCATAATATACTGGGGTTGGGCGTTTTCTGCTGGGTGCAGGGCAGAAGCATTCCCTCCCCATTTCTGGATCCTATGAACTGAAGCTGTCTGTACTCTGCTATACTAGCAGCAGAGATGCAGCAGCTGCCTTCCTGCTTCAGCCTCTCCAGAGGCAACAGTGAGCCAACCAGCTGACCGTTCAACTCTCAGCCTTTTTATTCTGCCCACATGGCAAGCTGGTTAACAAAGGCATTGCAAAGGCAGCTGGAGAGAATTTGGGATGCCCTTAAGACAGCTTTGCTGCACTCAGTCATTTCTGGAACTGACTTTCAATCGCTATCCGCTTTTTCTTTTATCAGCTTGGGATTTAAAATGCATTTTTTTTGTTCAAGCAGCCTCTTAGTTGTGTTACATTTAGGTCTACCTTATTGTGGATCTGGTGCCCAAATTTATACTTTGTAAATATTCTTTTTAAGAGCAGCATGATGGAAATTGGGCCCCTATATAGGGGCTGTAACATCTGGATAACAACTAGGGGACAGCAAAGAGTTTAGATTTACTGTATCTCTGCTGCCATCTAGTAGTTTCCCACATTTCTCAAAGTTATAGTAGCCTCAGTGAAAGTAAGTGCAAATGTTGATCAGCCTTAAAACAGTGGGAAACATTGGCCGTCTGAGCCTTTCTGAGAATGGAGCCACGGAGTAGGGCACTTTGTGTCTTTGACATTTGGGTTCAAATGTCAAAGATGTTTCACTCAGAATATCCCTTTTTTGGTCAGAATTTTACTTATCTCTTGTAAGTAGTCTTTCTCTTTTGCCATGTTGGGTATAATTCCATTCCAACTATTTATGATAAGACCAGGAATGTCCAGCTATACTGTAGTTATTACTTTAAGCATTTTATGCCTTGTTTTGCTTGCTTTTCCATCCCTATCCCATTTTCCTTTTGTGTCAAGAGTACCTTTGATTATAAATATGGGAGAGGAGTTTCTCTTGCTTTTATATCACTATACAGCTTCAGAGCATTTTGATTGAAAAGTGGGACTAAGAATACTTGAGAACAGGGGTCCTTAAACTACAACCCGTGGGCCACATATGACCCGCTTAAACCATTAATCCGGCCCGTGCAGGACCACAAAGCTACCCCACCCACATTACCCCACCTACCTGCTGGCCCCCACCCAACTTCTGGAAGCTGAGGAGATCAAAAATGTGATGGGCAGAAGCCCTGGGAGACCAAAGACAAGTCAATTTTTGGGTGTCAGAGTAGCACTCTAGGCTGAGGAGGCCAAAAACTGAAGGACAGACTGAGACAGACAGACAGATAGACACCCACACACCCCACAACCACATCACTTCCCTAACCTGCTTTCCGCCCCCAGGAGCATAACAAAGTTTAATTTGTATGTATTGCTTAACGGACTGTCAAATTGGCTACGCCTACCCAGTCACATGACCGCCTAGCCACACCCACCCAGCCAGTCCAGCCATGCCCACTCAGCTGGTCTGGCCCCCCCAACAGTCTGAGGGACTGTGAATTGTCCCCCCCCCCATTAAAAAAAATTGAGGAACCCTGCTTTAGAATAATTATTTTTCTTTTTTTGATCCTGTGTTTGGAGTTCATGCAATTTCCCCCCAGATTTCTCATAGTTGAGGCTCTGTATTGTTTCTGTGTTTTATGCAAGTATAACAATTTGCATTTGATGCAAAATGATTTAAATAACCATATTTTAAATGTATTTAATCAATTTTGACCTTGTTTTCTAAAGCAGTCTTCCAGCCTTTAGAGCTATAAAAATAGGTAAGGAGGGGCAAAGGCTGGTGACATTTGAAAAAAATGATGAAAAAACTTTAAATGGTGAGGAATTGTGGTGTGCTGTGCTCTGAGGTGCCAATTATTCTACACCACAACTAAGAATAAGTTACACAATATAATTAACATATGCAGATTTTCTCCCTTTACAATCATATTTTGGGACAGCTTCTTTGGCTCAAAATGGTGTGTACTCTGGCACAGAATTTTGATTATATATATATATATTGTAAGAATTATATGCACAGCCCTGTTTAAAAGTGGCAGCCAAAAAGGAGCTGAAATCACTTAACCACACCCTGCATTGGTTACTAAGAGATGTGGGTGGTGAGCACATCCTGTGTCGTTTGAGCATTAAAAAGAAAATGGGGAATTTTGGAAGGGTCATTTAGTGTTGGAAAATTGTTTTTGCGAGATGTTCCGTAGTCTAGGTATATTTGAGAAAGAGAAGCTGTGCTAATTAGCATACAGTATGCTTATTATATTAATGTATGTATTATATTAATGTATAATTTCATATATCATATTATATTATATTAATGTTCTGACAAAACGTGATCCACTGGAGAAGGAAATGGCAACCCACTCTAGTATCTTTGCCATGAAAACCCCATGGACAGTACCAAAAGGCAAAAATATATGATGCTGGAAGATGACCCCCTTAGGCCAGAATGTGTCCAATGTGTTATTGGGGAAGAGCAGAGGGCTAATACTAGTAGCGCCAGAATGAGTGAAGCGACAGCCAAAGCTGAAAGGACGTTCAGCTGTGGATGCATCTGGTGGTGAAAGGAAAGTCCGATGCTGCAAATATCTTTTTTCCATAGGAACCTGGAATGTAAAATCCATGAATCAAGGCAAACTGGATGTGGTCAAACAAGAGATTAAAAGACTGAAAATTGACATTTTAGGAATCAGTGAACTGAAATGGACAGGAATGGGTGAATTCAATTCAGATGACCATCAGATATAGTACTGCAGGCAAGAATCCCTCAATAAATGGAGTAGCCTTTATAATCAATAAAAGAGTAGGAAAAGCAATTCTGGGATACAATCCCCAAAATGATAGGATGATCTCAGTTCGAATCCAAGGCAAATCATTAAATATCACAGTAATCCAAGTTTATGCCCCGACCACTGGTACTGAAGAGGATGAAATTGACCAGTTTGATGAAGCCCTACATCACCTTATAGATTTAACACCAAAAATCATGTCATTATGGGGGATTGGAATACTGAAGTAGGAAGCCAAAAGATAACAGGAATAACAGGCAAGTTTGGCCTTGGAGTACAAAATGAAGCAGGGCACAGGCTGATAGAATTCTGTCAAGCATAGCAAACACTCTTTACCAACAACCCAAGAGACGACTCTACACATGGACATCACCAGACGGTTAACACAAATCAGATTGACTATGTGCTCTACAGCCAAAGATGGAGAAGCTCTATACAGTAAGTAAAAGTAAGACCAGGAGCTATCTGTGGCTCAGATCATGTTCTTGTTGCAAAATTTAGGCTTAAATTGAAAAAAGTAGGGAAAAGTACTAGGCCACTCAGGTATGAGCTAAATCGTTGTTGTTAGTTGCGAAGTTGTGTCCAACCCATCACAATCTCATGGACAACGTTCCTCCAGGGCTTCCTGTCCTCCACCATCCTCTGAAGTCCACCTAAGCTCATGCCTACTGCTTCAGTGACTCCATCCAGCCATCTCATTCTCTGTTGTCTATTTTCTACTTTTGCCCTAAAGCATAAATAATGAAGTAAATCATATCCCTGATGAATATACAGTAGAGGTGACAAATAGATTAAGGAATTAGATCTGATAGACAGAATGCCTGAAGAATTATGGATGGAGGTTTGCAACATTATACAAGAGGTAGCAACTAAAACCATCCCAAAGAAGAAGAAAGGCAAGAAAGCAAAATGGTTGTCTGAGGAAGCTTTGCAAACAGCAGAGGAAAGAAGAACTGAAAGGCAAGGCAGAAAGAGAGATACACCCAGTTGAATGCAGAATTTCAGAGAATATCTAGAAGAGATAATAATGCCTTGTTAAATGAACAGTGCAAAGAAATAGAAGAAAACAATAGAATATGAAGATCTCTTCAAAAAAATTGGAGATATGAAGGGAATGCTTCATACAGAGATGGGCATGATAAAGGACCAATATGGCAGGGAGCAAACAGAGGCATAAGAGATTGAGAAGAGGTGGCAAAATTGCACATAAGAACTATACAAGAACGAGGTTAACATCCCTGATAACCAAGATGGAGTGGTCACTGACTTCGAACCAGACATCCTAGAATGTGAAGTCAAATGGACCTTAGGAAATGTGAGAAACAACAAAACTAGTGGAGGTGACAATATTCCAGCTGAGCTATTCAAAACCTTAAAAGATGATGCAATAAAAGTGCAATCAATTTGCTAGCAAATTTGGAAAACTCATCAGTGGCCACAGGATTGGAAAAGATCAGTTTATGTTCCAATTCCAAAGAAAGGCAATGCCAAAGAATGTTCAAACCATTGCACCATTGCATTCATATCACATGCTAGTAAAGTTATGCTCAAAATCCTACAAGCTAGGCTCCAGCAGTATGTGGATCAAGGACTGCCAGGCAGGATTTTGAAGAGGCAGAGGAACTAGAGATCAAATTGAGGATAGTAGAGGACAGAAAGGCCTGGAGGAACGTTGTCCATGGGGTTGTGATGAGGTCGGACACAACTTTGCAACTAATAACAACGAAGTATCATTGTGTTGCCTGTGTCCCAGAACAATATTTGGTCCCTCCAGAAATGATATATAAAAATATGATTGATCACAAAACTCCATATTTTAGGTTTAGAAGTGGAAAATAATTAATATGATCATCCCACTTCTTAATGTATATTAAACTTCAGACCAGGATGATAATAAATCTTGATTCTCCAGAAATATTTATTTAAAAAACCCTCTAGCTAAAGCATAAACTTCACAGAATTAACACAACTATTGGTAGATGCTTTGGTTTACTGCAACAAGAAAGTTAAATGTAGCTATTGCACAACAAAGAAAACAATACCTATGTATGCCTGTGCGTGTACTAGAAATGACCTCCCATTTGTCTTCCCGTCCACAGACTTTCACAGTTGGAAACATTTATTCTATGCTTACATAATTGTTAGTTCTTTCTGGCCTGAGATTTGCTGGTGCCTCTCTTGTCAGCATCAGTTCCTACAATGCATACAATATCAGGCCTGACTGGTTTACCATGCCTCTTCAAGATGGGAGTGTTGTGTCCTAAATTGGGTCCTAAATATATTGGCCCTTTTAAAATAGTGAAGAAAATAAATCCAGTGGTAGTACAGTTGCGGTTACCCAATAGATGGAAGCGAATCCACCCTGTATTCCATATTAATCTGTTAAAAAAAGCCCCGACGGAGACAGAAACGGGGAATCCCACGCCTGTACTCACTACGAAATAGATTCTGTGTTAAATTCAAGATGGTATCGGAAACAATTACAATACCTGGTTCATTGGAAGGGGTTTCCTCCGGACGATACCTCCTGGGTCTATGCAGCTGATATGAGCGCTGCTCGTCTTATCCGACGATTCCATACTAACCACCCCTCTTTTCCTGGTGGGATATCCAATCAAAAGAAATAATAATAACCAATTTTGTTTCTGTTGTCGTCATTGTAGGACAATTCCTGGTGAAGGGGGGCAGTATGTTGTGACCCGCTGGCACAACATGAGAAGTCGCAACGTCCTAGGTAACATGCCTACAAGATGGCCAGGTCGCTGTTTGATTCCGTCCGGATGGATGAAGGCTTGATCTGGGTGGGGGTTAAACACAGGGGTGTGGTGATGGTGATGCGACGCGAAGGGAGTGCACGGGAGAACGCCGGCGGGGATTGGCTGAAGCCGTAGTAGCACTGTTTAAAAAAGAGGAACTGAGCCGAATACCGCAGTGTGATCTTTACTTTTGAACTGCTATAGTTGATGTTCCATTTGGTGAATAAAAGTGGTTTACTGAAGAAACCGATGGTGGTGAAAATCTTTTCTAGCTGAGGTCGGAATACAGCAGGGAGGTTTTATGAAAAGGCTATACATGAAATATTGTATATCATGGTTTGTAGCATATTCCCAAACCTCCTGGGTTTTCTGCAAAAACACACTTGTGTTTGATGCATATTATGCAAAATTTATCCAATCCAATTTGATAACATTGAAATTAATTGCTTAAGAAAGCTTTGCAGATGTATGTTTCTTTTTGCCACTAGATGGCAGAGCAAGCAAGCTTTAGATCTGTTAAAGTGAATTCTAGTCCAAGAAAGGTTAGGACTCCAGTCTCCTTACCAGTGTTTTTCAAACTTGCCAACTTTAAGATGTGTTGACTTTATTTCCCATAGTTTCCCAATCTGCTACCAGTTTGAAAAGCACTTTGCATCTTCTCCATCTGATCTGTCTGTCCCTCTCTCTCTCCCTCCCTTCCCCCTCCTCACTTGTAATATGATAGGAGGAGAATGAGGCATAAATTAAGTTTCATAAAAATATTTATGCCACAGTTTTCTACAAACAAACCAAAGTCACAGATATTAATTACAGGTATATATTAGGAAGATGCTTCAGAAGATCACAGATTCATTCAACAGGTGTCAATATTGAAAATTATTTGCATTTATATCTGATTTATATCATCCAAAGGGACCGGAAAAACCTACCAGGCTTTTTTCCAAAACATTTTGTAATGTTGAAAAAAAGTTTATATTGACTTTAGTAATAAACTAAGACATTGTTCTCAGTCCTCAGATATGTGGCATATAAATCTGATAAATAAATAGTGGGAAATTATAATATTTGAATAATATTAGGCAATAAATGTTTCTCAGGATTGTGTATTTTCTTTTAATTCTGACACTATGTATCTAATATTAAATAAAAAGGGTAGATATGACTTATGTTTCTTATTTCCAGCCCTATAACAAGCGCAAAATAAATTGCAATCAAAAATATGGTAAGGAAGAGATCTGTTTCTCATTTGGACATTTATTCAAATATATTGGTCAATTTTCAACACTGAGTGGATGTCTTAGATTACTATGACCCTGTTTTCCACAAAATAAGACATCCCGTGATAATAAACCAAATCGGGCTTTTGAGCACATGGCAATAAGGCCAAGCACTTATTTCAGGGTTCAAAAACAATATAAGACAGGGTCTTATTTGTAGAATATGCTATGGTTTGTGGGGTAGATATGATCACCTTCTGCCTAGTTTCAGTTGCTAGACTTAGGAAGGAAAGCAGGCAGGCAGGCAGGCAGGCAGGCAGGAAGGAAGGAAGGAAGGAAGGAAGGACTTAAACTCTAGGAAACAAAGCTAGTATTTTCTTAACAGACTGTTGATTTTATTGCTACTATTATCATGTACAAAAACAAGCTGAATTAAAGTTGGGAATATTTTAAAAGGAAATATGGTATAGAAGATAAATTAAGGGATTTTGATAAAATAGTAATAGACGAAGAGGAGAAATTAATTTCCAAGATTTACAATTTCTTATTGGAATTATTGACTGAAGAAGAAAGGGTGAAAAAAGTAATGATAAAGTGGGCATGGAATTGTGGGAAAGTGAT
>JANHFP010007396.1:167873-178977 GCA_032468135.1 Calamaria suluensis
TCAGGGGGTCACAAGGCCCCGCCCCCTTTAACGACTTTCTGACTAGTCAATGGGGAAGCTGGACTCACTTAAGAACCGTGTGACTAACTTGAGAACCGCAGCGATTCACTTAACCACAGAGGCAAGGAATCACATAAAATGGGGCAAAATGAAGGTCACACGGTCAGCCAGAGGTTGAGGCTGGGTTGGGCCACTCTGTCCACCTGTCCAGCCCCTCCCGAGGACCTGGGATAGGCCAAGGTGGCTGTTGGTGGGAAAGCGGGTGGTCACAGCTGCCCAATGCGGCAACTCATCAGGGCCACCATGCAACTTCCATGGCAGGGGGGGGGATTCAACCATTCAAGAGGATTAATTGAAAAAAGGTTTTAATTTTTGTCATTTGCATGTGGGTCAAAGGGGTGGAGGGGGGAGGACAAGAGGGAGGGAGGGAGGAAAGGAGGGAGGGAGGAAGATGCCATTGTAACTGTGAACGGTCATTAAATGAACAGTTATAAGTTGAGGACTACCTGGCCTGTGATGTGCCCATCCCTCTCTATTGTATAGGCAGTTCTTCAACAGTTGTTTTCTGTCTGGAAATGTCTCCACGTGGGCTTCAATTCTAGTATTAATGGGATACAACGCTGCTTAGTCTTTTTTCCCCAAGATGATGGTTGTTTCCACAGTCATAGAACATGAAATAATAGGGTTGGAAAGGGATCCTAGAGGTCTTCTAGTCCACCCCCAGCTAAAGCAGGAGACCCTATACCATTTCAGACAAGCGGTTCTCCAACCTCTTCTGAAAAGCCCCCCAGGGAGGCCTGGAGACAGAAGCATAGGAAGGAGAGTTACCCCTAGTCAGTGTCTGGTTCCTTCCGGTCCTCCCTGGTTCAGCCGAACTGGTAGCAGCAGCAGCAGCGGGAGACTCCGCCCACCCACCCGGAAACCCTCCCCTGCCCCCTCTCCTTCTCTTCCTTAGACCCCCCCAGAAGTTCCCAATCCCTGTAACCATCCTGTCCAGCCCCAAAGCGACTCTTCCAAGTGGGACACAATGAATGGCATATTTTTTCCTCTTGAATCAGCCAGTGTGGCCGTCTCTGCTAACCCCGTCCGCCTTCTCTTTCCCTGGGCTCTAGGCTGCTGCACCCAACACATGGAGCCTGAGGAGGTCACTTCTAAACAAATGAAAGAACTTTTCCTGGGTGAGTTTCCAAGGTCCCTCGCTTGGAGTGCTGACTTTTTCCTCCAGAAGCTCCGCGGCTGATCAGGGTTGTTTCTCTCGGTCGATCCTGGGAATCATTTGCTTTCTGGTTCCCTTTCAGGTCTCCGGGATCTTCAGGATGATGGCGAAGCCTCAGTGGCTCAGGCAGCAGCTGAATCCACGGAAGAACTCTTCCGCCACTGGGGCCACCGTATCAACTCGGACATTATTAGAGAACTCCTCTCCAAAGTCATCAGGAGCGTCTTGGAGACCCACCAATCAGTTTCCATAGATAGATAGATAGACAGACAGACATTATATGTCTGCGGACGTAGCATTACATTGTATTTATTTATTTATTTTGCAGTGGGATCACATTGTTGTCTGACATTGAATATTTGTCATTCATCAAGGGGCCAACTGTACATATTGTAATTTATTTATTTATTTATTTATTTTATTTTATTTTATTTATTATTGAAATTGGCTATAAAACTTATAAAATTATTTAAAATTATCAATCTCAAAATTATTTAAAATTATTTCTCCTAAAAACCCCATTTTACTTATCCCAGACCAGCTTAACGGAAAAGATATGTCGTCAGCTCCCGGTGAAAAGTTGTTAGGTCCGGGAGCCTCCGCAGTGCGGAGAAACATTACAATGAAAAAAAACATATACGTACATTCAACCCTAATAATACATTTACATTTTTACAACATTTCATTTGGTTTTTTGCTGGATGTTTGTTGTCAAAGTCTGTTTTGCTTTTGTTTTTCTTCATTATTTTGTTTGGTTTTTGCATGCTGCTTATTTTTCTGTAAAAACTTTCAGTAAAGGTTCTTTTATAAAGAGAGAGAGAGAGAGAGAGCTCCAAAAAGATCCACGTGAAAACCGCCCTCTGCCCTCAAGAGAACTGGTTGGGCACAGCCGTTGGGAGAAGAAGCCAGCTCAAACAGGTCAGAGGCCTTCAGACAGGTCCGCTTTAGGACTTGAGGACTTCAACTCCCAGAATCCTCCAGCCAGCTATGCCTGTTCCCTTTCCTCCCACCCCTTAGAGCTGAGGTTCCCAAACTTGGCAGCTTTAAGACTTGTGGACTTCAACTCCCAGAATCCTCCAGCCAGCATAGTTTACTCTCCGGTCATCCCTTTCTCTGCAATCTCTCCACTCTTAAGGGGAAAAGAAACAGGCAAAGCTGGCAGAGGGATTCTGGGAGTTGAAGTCCACAAGTCTTAAATAATAATAATAATAATTTATTCAATTTTTATACCGCCCCTCTCCTTGCAGACTCGGGGCGGTTTACAGCCAAATCGATTTAAAACCAGCAAAAAACCCATAGCAAATGATCAGTTTATGTGTGAATTATATTTTAAATAACTAATTACTATTCTAGGTAATTAATTATAAGAATAATTAATTATTCTAGGCAATCCTTCTACAACTGCCATTGTATTTCTCACCCTATCCTGACCTCCAGAGACACTTTTGCAAGAACGATCACCATGCCAGAATGAGAGAAAAACCTGGGTTTTTTTTCATGCTTTTAGCAATGTGACCTTAGGTATTGATTTATAGCTGGCTGCAGCACTTCAGTGCATTGAAGGAGCCATTGAAGGAGTAATTAAGTTAGTATCTCCACTTGCTAAAATCTTGCTGAATTGCAACAAAGAGATTACTTTTATGCTCCTTGCTTGTCTCTCTCGCTAAATTCAAAGACAAGGTAGCCACTCACCGACCTTTTGCAGCATTCCTAGGCTGCACCTGTGAGTTTGCTCTCTTTAGTGTGGATGGGTGAGAGAAATTCCGGAATTGAGACTCCCACCTCTTTTCTCATCACTGACACTGAAACAGGCAGGCATTGCGGCTTAGGATCATAACTAGCATTTCCTGTGAGACATTTGTTAATTGACTATTACCCCATTTTACAAAATTCCTTGCCACAGTTTTTGAGTGAATCCCTGCAGTTCAGGGGTGAAATGCTACCAGTTCGGATCACTTTGGTAGAACCGGTAGCGGAGATTGGGGCTGGTTCGCAGAACTGGTAGCGATCGCTGGCTGGCCACTCCCCCAAACCGATCCGTGGCCCTGCCATGCTTGCCTGCCTTCTGCACTGCCTTTTTCTGCAGAATTCCCCTCCCCTCTTTGGATCGCCCTGCACGGGAGGTCTGCCTTTGGAGAAACCAGGCTGGCGGTTTGTACAGAGGATTAGTGGGGGGGGGATGCACAGCCCTCCAGGCTGGAGAGTGGGGAAAGAGAATGCTCCGAAATTAGCTTGGGCAGAATGACGTGAGTGAGTGAGATGCATGACGTCAACCTGGCCACGCCCACCAAGCCATGCCCAAGCCATGCTCACAGAACCAGTGGCGACAATTTTTAGATTTCACCCTTGATAATAACCTTGTGGTAGCCAGTCTTAAGAAACAGACTGTTGGGGAGAGAAGCAGGTGGGAGCCCTTAACACCTTGGAGGCTGACAGACCTTGGGAAATAAGCCAAGGGTGTGCCAGGGTGCACTTCAGGGATGGGAGAGGTACCATTTTAAGGCCTGCCAAGACCTGTATGGCCTGAAGCCTAAACAGGATATGTGCCTCTATGTGCCAGGGTGGAGCCATGTTGCACGTGTTGGCAAGTGTGTCCTAGGTAAAAAATTTGGGAGAGTTGCCAAGGAACTGCATTTTAAGCATTCTTCTTTAGAATCTCTCATGAGCTCACAAAACAAAAATGCAACAGTTGTCCACCACACCTCATCCCTGCTCAGGAAATCTTTCTGCAGCTGGGCATGAGTTCTTTGTAGCTCCACCTATATACCTTTCTTCCAAAAGTTAGGGAAGATTCAAATAAACAGGGCTCAAGACTAAGGCATTTATACCATATGCCAGCCTTCTGGGTTGCAATTCATTAGTGATATATCATCCTAAAAGTGACTGGCTGATTCTCCAAATTAGCAGCGTGAAAATGTTCTAGATCAAGGGTCTCCAACCTTGGCAACTTTAAGACTTGTGGGCTTCAACTCCCAGAATTCCTCAGCCAACAAAGCTCTAGATCTAGATGGTTTATAGCTTGGTCCATCTTGAAAAGCCATACAGTATTGTACCTGATTTATTCTAGGATGGAATAACAACCATGGGATCCCAGCTGCAAACTAGGATAAAGAGTTTTGGGGGGGGCATGACCCAGAAAGGCAAATCACTTCCACAGCCTTGCTAAGAAACAAGACACATGTGCCAATAAAGTTACCAGAAGGTAAGCTTGCTTTGAGAGAAACTTTATGTTAGTCCAAAATCGTTCCAAGAAGCAGAAAAAAACCTTCATTGTAACCATAGGGTTGTAACCAACTCCCAAATTATTATAGTAATTATAGTATTATAATTATAAATTACAGTATTATTATAAAGTGTAGGATTATTACAGTAAATGAAAATGGCCGAGTAGGCAATTTGTAACATTCCACTATGATCTTTCTTTTTTTAAAAAAAAAAAAAAATCTAAGTTGTGCTCACAGTAACAGAAGGAGAAAAAAAATATTTTTGTCTCCTTCACTTGCCTCTGGCTCTAATATAGGAGAGAAGTTCAATGAAAGCCTGCTCCAGACTCAGTTTCTTCCTTTTTCCATGGTTGTTTCAGAGATTATAGGGAGAACACCACAGGCTTTGAGGTTGCTGCAAGAGAAAGCCAGGCATGGGGTGACTGGGAAACTTGGCATCCAGCTCAGGATCTCTTTGAGCATCTTCTGGGAATGCAGACATGTGTTCTCTTTTTATTTTCACCTCCCACAGAGATGTGACAGGGATAGTCTTGATTTTTTTTAAAAAAAAAAAAGATAAATGATCATGCTCCATTAAATTCCTAAGGTTTCTGCAACTATGGCTCAAAGACAAATAACCGATATATGCCTTTCAGACAAACTGCTACAGATGCTGTAAAAATATCTTTTCTAGTGTATGATCTCAGTTTAATGGCCACATTTGATATGCACTTCATCTTAGTCAAGAGGCCCAGAAGCCTTTTGAAAAATAGGTAGATAAATCATTCCATTTTGGAATAAACAACATTACGCAAAATACAGAAATAAGGGATAATAAGCAAAAAAATTAAAGGGCGCATGAAAACATTGTCAATCTATTTTGTACCAATTTCATTATCTTTCTCCATGCTTTCCTGTCCTTGGAAACAAACAATCTTTGTTTCTACCATGTCTGTACGTTACCACTTCATTTTGGCTTTTCTCAACTTTCCTCTTTCTCTCATTTCAGCCACTCTTTCACATCATGCATTAGTTTTGCAATTCAATATTCAACCAAACCTCTACAACAGAGGTTCCCAAACTTGGCAGCTTTAAGACTTGTGGACTTCAACTTCCAGAATTCTGGGAGTTGAAATCCACAAGTGTTAAAGCTGCCTCATTCTCATTGCGCTGAACTTATTGTTATCTTTCATTTTGATAATTTCAGCTCCAACTTCCATAACAAGAAGAAACAAGGTCCAACATTTCCATTGCTAAGTGAGATAGTTGTTAAGTGGGTTGTGCCAGGGGACGGATTGTACTTACCTTTACTACTGGTTCTCTTTGCGCTCGACCAGTGTGTGTGCCTTGTGCAGGTGTGCGCTGAATGTACTCTCCTGTGCATGTGCATTGGAGCACGCATATCAAATATGCACTCTGCGCATGCACAGTAGAGCACGCAGGTGGTGTGCACACCACCTGTGCGCTCTGTGCATGCTCAGAACCATTTGGGAGATGTGAGGCACCTATTCAGCTGCTGAAAAAAAAGAAAAAAACTGGTAAAAACTACGCCAGGCATGCAGGAGGGCCAGCTCGCAGACGGTAAGAACCAGTTCAGTGATGTCATCCGGTCAGCGCTACCAGATCGTGCAAACCGGTCTGAACCGGGACCAACCCATCACCGGTTTTACCCCATTTTATGATCTTTTTTTTGTCATGGTTGTTAAGTGAATCACTGCAATTGTTAAGTTAATAACTTGGTTGTAAAGTAAATCTGGCTTCCACATTGATTCGGGGAAGTCAGGAAGTGGACAAAAGGTGATCACATGACCCCGGGACACTGAAAATGCCATGAGTAGATGCCAGTTGCCAAGTATCTAACTTTTTGATCCTGTGACCCTGGGGATGCTGCGGTGGTTATAAGTGTGGAAAATGGCCATAAGCTACTTTTTTTTCCAGTGTTCTCGTAACTTCCAAATGTTCATTAAACAAATGGTTGTAAGTTGAGGACTACCTGTATGCAGAAACATGTTCTTACGTGCAGGTATTTTTTGCTTAAGGATTTTTTTTTTGTTAATTGCATAGAATAATTCCTTCCGTTTTCCCTGTCAATCACCATGACATTCATATTTAATATATTAACTTTCAAATCCATGCTCCTTCTTGCAACATACCCTCTAATATTCACAGCAACTATTTGGATACTCAGCCAACCACATGGCATAATCTGCATACAATAGTACCTAACACGAATGTCCCCAGAACAATAGCACCTCTAACATTACCATCGGCATTTCTTCTACATTCATCCATATGTACATAAAATAATCAAAGGAACACCACCTATCCTTGCCTGACTCCTTGCACAATGATGAACCAGTTGCTAAACATTTAATATACTCTCAGACATGCTTAATGTCTATCATGTATAATTCTTAATCATGCTCAGCAATGCAAAGTTAACTTCATATTTGCCGTAACCATTTCACAATTCAGGATTTTTTTTTGCTTTAGCAGATGCTTCGTCAGTTAAACTAATGTGCGATGCATTTACTTTCTCAGATTCATTTCTGCATAACCTCCTGAAGAGCCAAAGTCTAGTCTGTATACCTTTTGTCCGTCAGAAACAGGAGTGGGTTCTACTTACCTTTACTACCGGTTCCCACAATGCGCCGTGCACGTGCTCCGAGCACGTGCAGTAGAGCACACACGGCAGCACGCACGCCGTGTGTACACTCTGAGCATGCTTAGAATCATTTCGTAGTGGCCAGGCACAGCATCCAGCTGATTCACCTGGCGAAAAACAAGCAAATAAAAGTAAAAAGTTTGCCGGGGAGTGTGGGAGGGCCCAGCTCCCAGTCATAGAGAACCGGTTCAGTGATGTCACACTGTCACTGCTACCAGTTCGTGCAAACCAGGACCAACCCACCACTGGTCAAAAAGCTACATTGCACTTTCTGTAGAACAGAGAGGGAAAACAGCCTGATAATATGTTATTGTAAAGCTGCATTAACCAAATCTTGCAACTCTAAAAGTACAACTCTCCCGCTGTGACTTTTACACCCTGAGCCTCTTGCTCTGCCCTCTAAGCGGCTCTGGGCTATGCTCCCTCTTATCTGACTGTTTTTCAATGGGCTGATTTAATTTTAATGAAAAATGAAAAAAATAAAAATTAGCAAAAGATAAAGATAACAATTAAAAATAATTAAAAAAATAAAAAGAAAGCAAAAAACAAACTCAAAGGACAGACCTAATGAAGTACTAGATTTTTTTTGGCCATCAGTTTTCTATGTTTCTATGGATATCCCACGGTCACTGCCATATACAATTTCCCAGTTTTGTTATTTTCTACTTCTTACCACATTTCTTATTCTTAATAAGAAAAATACTAAACTATCCATATAGTCTTTCATTTTGTGCAACTGGGGATGTTCCTTTTATTAACTGGGAAGCTTCTGAGGTATTCCAGAAAACAATGCAATCAAAAGCTTAAAATTCTTTCTCAGCTTTTATTTTACTATAGAGAAGTAGTAATAGCATGTCAAAATGTTAGCAAAATGAAATCAGGAAAACAAAGTTTTTAATCTATGAAATACACATGCACCAAGACAAATTCCTTGTGTGTCCAATCATACTTGGCCAATAAAAAAAATCTATACCTTATTGACGGTTGAAAGAACGCTAAGAATATAGTGAGGAAAATATGTACGTTTAATATAAGATAAGATACTATCACCCACTATGTAGTACTGTAATAGATCATTTAAACCCGGATGACAGACTGTTGAATTAAACATGGAACTATAACCTTTACCCCTCCCACTCCCCTTTTCCCTACCCTATGAAAACCAATAAAATTGTTGTTGTTTTTTAAATCTATTATATTCTACAACATTGGAATATAACAGAAACTTATGTACCACCTCCACTACTATGATACTTTTTATTATTGCCATAGTGATCTTTTTAATCAGAGGGATGACACACAACTGGCATTCAAATTTAACGACTGAATAAAACGTGTTGAACTATCCCTAATAAATTATCAGAATCATTCAAGAAACCATATCAAAAATCTTCTCAGTATTCCAAGAAATTGATCAAATAGGAAAATCTTCAGGGACCTACCCATTTCCATAGATTCAATCCAGGTAATCCTCAATTTACAACCACTGGTGGGATCAGGATTTCTGTTGCAAAGCAAGGCCGTTGTAAAATGAGCTGCACCCAATCTTACAACCTTTGTTGTCCTTGTTGCCATAGTTGTTAAGCAAGTTACTGCAGTGCTAATCATTCAGTTGTTCAATCTGCAAATGTTCTAAATACATGCTGGTTTCCATGCTTGTGACTTTTGATCAGATGATTATGGGAATGTTGTGATGGACGTAATCACTTATTTCAGTGCTTTTGTGACTTCAAACAGTCGCTAAACAAATGGTTATCAATCAAGGATTACCTGTAATCATAATTTCCTGATAAGAAAGAGTGAAAATGTGGTTGGCAAGCTGGTTTTTTGGTAGCTTCACATTCTATAAAAATAATAATAGTAATAATCCTTGCCTGTTGATGAGATATTGTTTTTCAGTCGTTCAATTGCTTCCAACTCTTTGTGACTCAACAAATGTTGCTTTTGCAGATTATGTGTCAGAAACTGCTTCTCTGAGTTTATGTAAACTCGTGTTTATGTCGTCAGTGATATCAAATTGTCTTCTGTCAGCCACTTTTTATTACCTTCAATTTTTCCAAACTTTTTCAAGAATGATCTTCTCCAGTAGTTCTTGCTTTTTCTTTCTGTCCAATATATTTAGACATTAGTTAATTACCAATGCTGCCTGATTTTACATCGTCTAGTTTTGAATCATGTGTTCTTTTTGAAGCCCATGATATTATTTTTAATTCACCTATGTCATCTGCATTTCAGTTTTTAAAACAGTTGTAATTTTATTAAAGATTACAAATACAACAATAAAAACTGATGCAAACTAAAAAAATAGAAAAAGAACAAGAAAGAGGGTACAGAAAAAAACAGAAAAGAAAAACGTAAAGAAAAATGAACTATATAGAAAATTGACTTCCCCCTTCAGCACAAGAATAATTTTTTTAGTAATTTATTATCTTCTCTTAAAATACAACAAATGATTTCTTCTCCCCATATATCCTATCTCTTATCTATAAACAAATCCATACATGATTTGTGGATGATCCTACTCAAGATTATGATTTCTTCTTACTTGTAATCATTCTAGTTCCCCCTAGTGTCCAATTTTTAAGGTCTTATTTTTTAATTCAAAACATAAGCATTTTCCCAAAGAAAAGATTCTTTATGATTAATTCCAAAACCTTATTCCAAATTTATTTGGACCCTTAGTCCATTTGTAATATTTCAAAACCAAAGTTTTAATCACAGTTTTGTTGTTTGTTTGCCAAACATTTTTTAAGTTCTTAAAGTTGTCATTAAAACTTCTTCACCAAGAAAACTTGTTTGGTTTTGGGAAACTTGTCGATCCAAAGATTTGTAATAGCTGAAAAGCAATTAACAATGTGTGGAAAGTTTTAAATCAAAATAAATTTTATTCCTTATACTGTTTCCAACTTCCCCTCAACCATTAACAAAATCTACAATTGACAGAGACTAGAAATAATGTTGCAAACAAAGGTAATATATTTTGGCAGAAGATTACTAAATTGCATCGCCATTAGATAATTGACAACTGAGCTGAAATGGATTAAATCAAGTAGAACAGCAAACAGGGAAGAATCTTTTACATAAACTTCCGTGAATGTCCAAATGGGTAAACCAGATTTAACCCACACATTAAGGAAGAATCGCTGTAATATACATAAAGTTAATTAAAAATTCTCTCTCAGCAAACTATAAGTCTACCAGAATATGCATGACACACAGAGACTCAAATACCACACCCCTACCACTTTTTCTATATGTACAGTATGTCTGATTTCTGTACCTCATTTATAGCTTACCTTTCAGAGGATAGATTCTGAGTCTTTTGTCCACCACCAGGGAAATCAGAAGATTCGAGCAATTCAAATGAGTCTCCAAAAGATTTACTGCAAACTTAAGCTCTCTACAAGAATCTGATCTACTAATGGTCAAGGGAAATTAGTGGGAGTTAAGTAAAGACCACTGGTGGGAACAAAAGGACTGATGACCAAAGAGAGGTTTGACCAAGAAGTGGGCATCACATCTGGTTCACCTAGAACCAAAAATGTGAGTGTGCATAGTTTACAAGTATGTTCAAAGGCATGGATTGTTTTGGTTCAACTTTTTTTAATGGTTAAGCTTTCACAGCCAGATGTTACAACTAGGAGACACATATATTTGTCAATGTGATGTCTCTATCTATAACTGCCACCAAAGTAGCAGACATCTGTTTATTATATATATTAGCAACTGAATACAAACTTACAAACTATAGCCATCATTCTTTTTTAAAAAAATGGAAACAGCCAACTGAAAAGAAAAAACCCGAAAAGATACAATATCAGTTAAGTAAACAAATAAATTGCAGAGTTAGTGCTCCATTATGATTAGTTAATAAGGGATTAACCATACAAACAGAATGTGTTGATTTTTTTTAAGAAAAAAAGGTGGGTCGCTTTAAAGATCGTCACCATGACCTTAAAGCGAACCCGGTACCCCACCGGCAACCAATGCAGCTCACGCAGGAGCGGGGTCACCCGTGAA
>JANHFP010007396.1:199454-213457 GCA_032468135.1 Calamaria suluensis
GAATCCGGGTTTGGGGGGTCTTTTTTTTCCATTTGAGCCGCAAATGCTGCTTGGCGGCGGCCGGGAGGACGAATAATGTCAGCCTCTTCTCTCCCGGCTTCAGGGATGCCCCACCTGGCCGCATCTGTTCAGGCAAACGGGCTTCGGCAACCTTCCTTCCACCGCCACCCCTCCACCATCCCACCTCCTTTTCCGCGCTAACAATGAGCTCAGCTTGGCTTGCGCCTTCTCAGCCAGATATTGGTCCGGGTGGGGCTGGTAGAGAGTCCGCAGTTGGGGGGGGGGGTCGCCTTGCGCCTAGGAGGATTACTACTTCCTACCTTCTCACCAAACAGGTGTTTGCTTTTTCCCAGGCTGAGGGAGGAGGAGGAGAGGTCTGGGAGATGGGTAGTAAGAGGCATGTGAGACCCCCCCCTCCCGTGGTGGCACTGGGTTGGGGGGGGCATTTTGCCAGGTCTACCGCAGCTTCTGTCCTACACTGCCTTGTGTAAATACCGTCCCCTCCCCTCCCTCTTTCTCTTCTCAGTCTGCTTATACTGTAGCTTTGTGTTGGCTTTTGTTCCAGCCTAATCTTCTGCAGGCTGCTAGGCGAAGATCAAAGGCTTAGCAACACTCCTTATGGCTGAGCACCCCAAGGACCACGTTCTCCAAGCCTGATGGCATCATGGCTGCCCCACCCTAGTTGGTGGCACCGACGGATCCTTGAACAGGAAGGCAACGTTGGTGTTTACCTTTGTTTGGCAATGGGAAATTCTTTGGGGGGAAAAGGATGCTACCAGCTTCAAACCCCAAGCCCCCTTCCCTGTTCATTAGCTTTTATGAGCGAAAAGGACCTAATGAATGCTTGATCCTTTGCTAGTGCCTTGGCGGGGTGTCTGAGCAAGTGCAATGGAAAGGCCACTGCCTCTTAGCATGGTCCTCTTCGGTCCTCTGACAGTGCCAGGTGGCAGACTTTGCACCTAGGCAACCCCCTGGGCTCTAGCTGTGGTTCCCTTTGTCTCTGCTGGGCCTGAAATTAACGTTCTGTGAGGATTTGCAAATTGGCCGTGAATAAAGGGGAAAGGAGGGGTAGCGGAAAATCCCTAGTGGGATTAACATCCTTGCTGTTCCTCCAGGAAAGTGGGCGTCATTGGCACTTCTCTCCAGTTCTTGATAACCTAGATTTTGCTTCCCTCTTGTGATGTCATCCTTTCATTCTCTTGATTGCCCAAAACAAAAACCCACCACCCCAAAGAGGTGAGCCCATGGACATTGGATTCCTACCCGTCAATCTCTCCTGAAGACTCATTTCACAGCTCTCAACAACGTGATTGCCGAAAGTGATAGTGGACTCATTTGAACCATAAATGGCATGTGAAGTACTGTTTAATGTTGTGGATTCGCCAGTCAATCTCCAGTCAGGATACTGGCAGTGGACAGACCTTCCTCCTGATGTCTCTGTGTATGTGTTTGTGTTTATGTGAATGAGGGGCATTCCTCTGAGGCTGTTGACCTAGAAATAGGATAATAGGGTTTGAGTTCTGCTGGGATTCAGGCCAGCCTGGGAGCAGGAAAATTGTTTGTGAGTCAATTAATAATTTCTCTCCTCTTGGTCCAGGGCTTTTGTGCCCAGAAGCTGTTCCTTCCTCAACTCCTGGAATCATGACCTCTGAGATATAACAGCTATTCCATGGAGCAACAAGAAGAAAAGAGTATAGTAATTGTAACACTTTTTTTTTTGGAAATTCCATGTCTTGTGTATCTGTGGATACCCTCACAAGGGTGGAATTGGAAGACCAGTTTTCATCTTTGGAATTAGTCTATAATTCTAAGTGAAACCCAAGTGAAACAGGTTCTCCCTTGTCCCTACCCTTCCTTGTCATCTTTATGACACACCAACAGCACACTGATGGAAGTGTGTGAGAGAGAGACTTGTCGTTTGCCTTGGACTGAGGCCAGAATAATCAGGTTTGCTAAGCCAGTGCTGGGTTCAGAGTTCAGTGAAAAGTGGAAAATGTGTTTCCTGGGATTGGCAGAAACTTAAAGCACTGTCCAGTCAAGCCCTTCTGAGTACAAATGCTCTTTGTCCCATCACCCCAAAATAAACATGGCACAGTTAACAGCTGTTCCAGAAATTGACTGCTGGTGAGATTCATCAATAGTTCAAAACAGGGTATTGGGGGATATATGCAATTGAAGGTGCAGTGAAATAAATCAAATTTAAACATCCTTTTTAAAAATAAGTATTAGCAAGTAAGTTTATCAGGTACCTTGTAGTCTAACCTAATGCATGTTATATCATCAGAAATATTTTGCCTGCACTTTTTTCTCATCTATATGTAAAAGTAATCTGGAGTGATTATTTATACTGGTGATTCAAGAAATGCTCTCCAGAAATGTCTCCATCTCTGGCATAATCTGGATAGAAATGATTCCTATGGGTTAGACCTACTTGATTTACCCATCCTGGGACTGATGCTTCCCCTGTAAACTAGCTATCTCCTGATAGGTTTCCTGGCTGAGACTGCTGCTGTATAAATGAGAAAGTTGGCTATAATTATGCAAATTAAGGTAGCATGCTGAGATTACTTTCTTGGACAAATTTCGGCGGTTGTATGTTAGATCGCAGCTTGGAACTTTCCTTACCTTTGAATGATTTTGGCAAAGGGACGGGCAGGAATGGGAGAAGACAGGGATGGAAGTGATTGGATCAAAAATGACCAGTAGAAATTGACCCAAAGATTCAATTGTTTGTCTGGCTGACTAATTGGATGGGATTGACTTTTGCAACTCTGTTAACCACAATTTTGGTGTTGTCGTGCCCTGCATAAAACAGGTAGACTGAACCTTAGCACTTTAATCCAATCCAATATGACAAACATTTTGTCACTTCACTGGACCAGCTATTTCTTGATAATGTAGGGATATAAAACACTATTATGGTTTAATTTGATGATTTGAGAAATGGAATGCAAAGAGAAAAACTAACTCCACCTAGTTTTTATCCAGTCCATCTCCAAACTATTAGGTAGTTTTTGCAGTTGAGCAAAATTTCCCTGTTTAAACTGTATGCTTGCAAATGAGATGTGCAAGGGAGCCTAATATGAAGCTGGTGAGAAAAGAAGAGAAAGACACAGTTGGTCTGCATATAAATGTGAATATGATTATCCATTTCAGCCAATATCACTTTCATTTAAATTAACTAGACCTCTTTTTACTCCTTGCTCTCTGTAGTGGAATCCTGTTCAAAGTAACATGACACTGCTGACTCACACTGATGTAAAAATTGTTAAGGTATTTATTAGTGTACACAGGTTTTTTTTAAAAAAATGTCAAACATGAGTACACATCCAACTTAGCTGTATGCTGTAACTGTATGCCTTGGGCTGCAATGTACTGTAGATTCTCATCAGCATCAAAAGGCACATGGAGATGTCCTCTAAATATGGGACCACACTTCTCAAATTTCTCGCCTATCATAGTATTGAATTATCTCCACCCCAGTGCTTATTAGGTCAGAATCACTTGCCATGCAAACTTTTATGATACCAACTCCCAGATTTTAAGAAACAATTTAGTCTTTATTGCTTGCAATTTACATACTATATTTCACTTTATGGAACTCTTAAATGTCCATTTGAATTCTATAGAAGTTTTCAATGGAGCCTGCTTACTAAATTGTAACATTCATTTAGTCCTGAAAAATGATGTTCTTCATGCTTAAAGGTTTTATTAGTATGTTTGTTTTGAGTATTTCAACAATAGAAAGTAAACTAATTTTCTGAGGTCTGTGTCTTTTTTGATAAATACAGCAACAACTGATGCCTTTTTCTTGTCTGCTGTATATTTTAAAGATATACCCCAAAAGACTGTTAGTGGCTTTGTTTGTTCGTTGATTCTTTAACATTTGGGAGTATAGTTGATTAGGAGCTAGGTTCTTTTAACCATATGCCCACCTTTCCTGCATACCTGTTTGATCAATTTATTGAGCATCTGAGGTTTATTATGAGGAAACTGCACAGAGAAAATCCATACTGAAAAACTATTGCCTTTATTCCCTTTCAACACTATATGGTTCCCCTTGTTGAATATTCTCACATTGAATCAAATTCTTGATCAATCTTTTGGTGAATTTGCCATGTTCTGTCAAGACTGAACATTGATTTCTCAGGAAAGTGCTTGCCATAGTAGCTTGATTAACTCTTCTTGGTATTTTCCCAAACTCTTCCTGGTCTTTTTAACTAGGCCATGGTTGCTTGGAGCTTATATTATCCGTTGTTGTTGTTGTTGTTGTTGTTGTTGTTGACATCTTAACTACCATGTAGGATCCCATGAGACACTGTTAGAGGCACTGAAAGTCTCCTACCAAAGTTGGTGATTGTTTTTCTATCAGAAAGGCCTCTTTTAGACTAGGGATGTATATCACTCCTTAATTATTATAGTAGTGACTGCATGGCTGATGTAGTAATGATTCCTGCAGCAGTTTTGAGAAGGCTGCTGACTTGCACTGTGATTTGGAGGTCTTTAGAGGGTTGCATTTGTCATCATGGCTTCAGAAGCTGAGCAATATTTTATTATCTTACTTTTTTTAAAATTTTACAATTTTAAGTACTTGGCTTAAAATTGAGATTGTGGCACACATACACACACACACACATTTATAGGTATATATATCTTTTTACAAAGTAAGAGGTTACAGCTTTTTAGTTGTAGAACCTGTCTTTACGTTCATTCTGCATTATAGGCTTTCCTTTCTTATTGCCTCACTTGCCTCTTGCTGATGTAACTATATATTGGACTTGAATGGCTGAATTTTCTGTGTAAGCACTTTCTCTTCACTCTGCAGACTGGGAAGTCCAGAGATTGTTGGTAGGAAAAAGGGTCCTGATCTGTTCTTAGCTAGCAATAAATGTATTGCAGGTAGAAAAATACCTGAGTCTTGCTCTAGCTATAATGGGGAAGGAAGATTGTTCTGAGACTCCTCTCCTTGATTGTGTTTCCACCCCAGAAGCTGACAATCCACCCTTTAGTTACTTATTCTCTAGCTTCTGCAAAATAAGATTACTTTGCTTTCTCTATAGTGACTGAAAGATTTCAGAGTTTCCTTTCAAAAAAGTGGCCCATACCACTTTTGTGTCAAATTGCTCAGTGTGGAACTGGCAGTGGGCATAATGATTCTTTTGGAGTATGATAACCTTCATAGTAACACCACTATGTATAAAGGAAACCTTGGAGCAGAATAGAAAATACTCCTTGATGTAGAAAATTATGACTGGAAAATGAAACAAGGGCCTCTAAGCTTGTATGAAAATTTCAGATTCAGGTTATTCTGACTTTATAGGAGTTCTAGCTTTGGAAAAGGGTTCTGATCTCAAAACCATTCTACTCTCAGATTAGTGGTTGAAAATGTTTTGTATACCTTCCCACTTCAGTGTTTTTTTTAAAAATGAAATAAGATGAATCTATGAGTGATGAAGATTTTAGTGGCCACTTGGCATCATGGCTGCTTATAATGGTGATTACTGGGATACATAAATAGGAGGCTTCTGTTGCCCTCATCTCCTGCTTCAAGGCATACGGTTATTTATTGTGCAGAAATCTGATGCTGCTCTGCATAGACCTGTAATCTTATTCGGCAAAACTCTGCCTTACGAAACAGAGTATGCATGACCAACCAGATCTCTGCAGCGTGGATACTATTTCACATTTGGCACATCTCTGGGGTCCATTAAATTTGTCTTTATAGACTTCTGCTTGCCTCCCATCCTTGACTGTAGCCCTAAATGGTGACCTTAGCATCCCAAGGGGGAGAAGTAGGTAACTATTGCTTGTTTTTCTCTGTTTGCTTTGCTAAAATTCCCACATGTGATTTTTACAAAACAGCTTCCTGGCTGGAGTTAAACTCCTGTGCCTCGGGAACGTAGTTCAATATATTTGTGGCACAGTTTAGGATATTTGGTCTCATCTGTCTTGTCTCTCGGCAGGCCTGGGATCCTAATATAAAAACTGTCTATGAAACTGACATTCTGGTCTCAACAGGAGTAACTCTGATTCTCAGATGTCTTCAGGGCAAAAGCTGTTTGCTATTTTAAATACTGTAGCTTCTTCATGTTCTTCTGTTCCAGTGGTGGGTTTCAAACTTTTTAACTACCGGTTCTGTGGTTGTGGCTTGGTAGTCCTGGCATGGCTTGGTGGGTCTGGCTTGGTGGGCGTGGCAGGGGAAGGCTACTGTAAAATCTCCATTCCCTCCCGATCAGCTGGGACTTGGGAGGCAGCGAATAGATGGGGGTGGGGCCAGTTAGAAGTTCTGCTTTCCAGAACTGGTCAGAACCTGCTGAAACCCACCTATGTTCTGTTCCATTGATCATCAGTCCTTGTATGCCTAGTACAGTTCTTTCCTGATTCACTCACAGTCCTGCAAACTGCCAGAATTCCTGGACAGTGTGCTGGTTGTAGAGTCTGGGTGATGTAGTCCAAAACATCTGGAAAACACCCAACTGGGAAAAGTTATAGTCTAACACATCTGGAAAGCATCTGATTGGGGATTGCTGGTTTTTTAAAAGTTCTGTTAGGAACTTTGGTTTCAACAACCAAGAATCTTTTTTTTTCTTGTAATTAAATTGTTCTGGTTATATTTAAAAGGACAGTGGGCTCCGACTATAAAAATAAATACACAGATAAATGACCAGCAGGCTGTGCTGATATATTTTTGCATATTTTCGCATATTAAAAACCAGCAACATCTCCCACCCCCTCCAAATAGTCTGATAACAAGTTATAGGCTATTTTCCTCACTCACTCTGCTATAACTTAGTTTTTTACTTGCAGGCATGTCTGTGTCTGTGCGTGCATATATGCATAAGAGTATGTGTATATATCATATGTATGCAATAGCTGGAGTTATTTCCTCCTGAAGACAGTAGTTGAATAGAAGGTCCTAAAGGAGATTCAGATAAAATAGAACACTCTTTGCTGTGTACAATGAACTTTTGCAACCCAAGCTAGTAGCCTTATCCGAGTTATAGGAAAGGAAAGGGACAGACCAAGGCCTACATGCAGCAGCTGTTGAAGTTGTAGAAGCCCCTTATGCACTTTCCTGCTTACTAGCACCCTAGATCACTGTTTTTCTGCTGTTAATGGCTGTGATGGAGAGCTAGCCATTTCCAGGAGGAATTTTTTTCTAATTTCTCTGAGTGATCCTATCCAAGATTGATGGTTTTCTGTTGCCATTGGCAACCTCAGGACTGAAAAGGTTCCCCATCTCCTGTTGTTGCAGTGAAATTGTATGTGTTTGGAGGGGGGGGAAAGAGAATTTAACTCTTTGCCCTTGCTGTGTTCATATTAGAACAAAGTCCTCCCCCCCCCCTTGCCATGGCCCCTTCAGCTATGCAGGTCTATATCTCATGATGAAATAACTTTCATCTAGGGGCACCCAAGTGCTTGGATCATGGCCACACGGCCATAGAGGTGCTGCATGGCTAGAACTTGGAGGGTTGATCGTATGCCCATTTTTTTCAGTGTTGCCCTAACATTTGAGTTCTGTTGAACAAACAGACATAAGCTGAGGACTACTTGTACTGAAGGGATCAATGTACAGGAGGAAAGCTGTTTTCTGCCTTCTGACTGGACGTCTGCAAAGTCAGGACTTACAGCCGTGGGTTGTTAAGCAAGCCTTAGTGGCTTGGTTCCCACACTAAAACAAAATGGTTGGATCAGCTGAGCAAAAAGAAAACTGGCTGATGTTTGCCTGTGAACCCGGCCATTGGGCATGCCTACCTTGCTGTGATATACTTGGCATTATGACTAATCTTCCACTGGTTCACTGTCAGGACAAAGGTAATCTAAGAAACATTTGCTTTGGAATTTAGCCATGTAGAAATGACCTTCATCCCAATCTTTGGTCTTTGCACCACACCTTCTGAATCAGCTAAGTGACCAATTGCAAAATTGTCACCTTATGACAGCCTGGGATCCATGTTGAATTATAATGGGTTGTACAGAAACTGAAACCTACTCAATAAATTGGGTACCTGTTCAATCAATGGCAGCTGTGCTTCAAATCCCAGGATGTGAGTCACATTAGGACTTCCTGGCTTGAAGGAAATGGGTGTCTTTGTGTTAGTGGAACCTCAAGTGGGGCTTGGTTTATGAGTTTAAGACTTTGTTAGCGCTATCCTAAAAGCTTTCTCGTTGGACATGCCTAAATAAGTAGCCTTCACTGCTGAAAGGTTTGTGAATTTCAGATGCAGAGAGGATAATAAGTTTTCTTAAGTGAGAAAACTACTTGGTCAGGTTTAAGCTTCGTAACATTTTCATAAAACTTGTCCTGGGGCATGATTGACCCACAACGTGAAAGAGTAGATGTGGAATCAATTATCTGTAAGCTTAATTTTTGCTTTGTCTGATAAAGTTCTTAGTATGGAAAGTGTAAGCCCATTTTGTCCTGTGGCCTCTCTTATGCTGTATCAAAGCATTACTTCCTTTACTTATATATTTCAAGGTGAAGTTCCCTTCTAAACTGAAGCTGGACTCAAGAAATATATGTAGGAACTGTTGATTTACTGAAGTATATTTGATGGGGAATTTATGTCTTTTGCCCCAAGCAAGCTCTTCCAAATATTGGATGCCCTGCAGCCTTGGATGCCCTGCAGTGGGCTTCTAGCTAGGGTAGGCCTGCCCCATTTCTTTTATGTGCACTGAGAGCATTTGCACCAAGACAAATTCTTTGTATGTCCAATTAAACTTGGCCAATATAATTCTATTCTATCAGCGAGAAGGAGCCTGGCTTTTAGCCAAGTTTGCAGTGGTGGCTGTGATCAGGTGGTGCTGAATCAGCTGGTGAAGCTGTTCCACCTGTTCTCCTTCCCTGTTATCTTAACTCAGAGATGTCCCGTCCCTCCCAGCCAGCTTTACTGGCAGGAGCTGACACGTAGATCCTGATCCTGAGTCTCGTGGCCTCTTGAGGAAGTAGCCAATAGAGCATGTGAATGTCAGCTCTAGCAGTTTTTCCCCCCCACTGTAATACATTATGATTGGCTTTCTGATACTCAGGGGAATGAAATTTCACTATTCCCAGAAGAGGAAAAAGATTCCTTGAGCCTGCTTTCTGATCTACTCTCTGGCTTATTTGCAAGCCCACACCTTTTGCAAACTAAACAGGTGAAACTGAAGGTGAAATTTGAAGTTCCGACTCTTTCTTCACTTGTACTTAGAAACTGGATACAGTATTCCCAAACGCTTTCATTTCATTGTAGCTATAGCTGTGTAATCTTTCTTCATCTAGGGTAGCTACCATTGGATAGTTGCTAAAAATCTTACCAGGTGTATAATCAGAAGTTGTAGGTGATACCACAGCAATGGTTGTTTCTAATTATTTGATGGGCTGGTGTTTGTGTGTCAACCTCATTTGTGTGAGACTGGTTTTTTGAAGCTCATTTTTTTTCCTCCCGCCCCGCCCCGCCCCATTTAATATTGATCATATAGTCCTAAGAGTAGATTGCCTAAGTAATTATCTGGCCATTCTCTTCTTTGCTGCTCTGTTTCTACTCTTGTTTTCTCCTTTCTATATGGAAATCATTCTAAGTAAGAATGATAAACTCTTGCAGATAGAGCTTCTGCATGGAAGATGAAGACGGGGAAACTTCCAGCTCCAAATCTCAGAGGTTGCCAAGTCACCTGTATCTATAAATGCCGGGCCAGCATTCACACATGTATCTTTGTGAGAGCTAGAAGCCTTATTGTGCCTGAACAAATGGACATTAATCTTTTCCTTGCTGTATCCATCCCGTAAAAATTGATTAGTGATTTGTTGGTTATCGGTCTAGGAACAGAATGATTTATTTTTTCCCTGTCACTCAAGAGAACAGCAAGGTTCATCCCTCTTAATAAGAGAGTTAGGGAAAGCAGTTTTTTTCCTTCTTTCTATGCTGCTGTTGATCTCTTTATGGTTTTGTAATGGAGAAAAAAGTTTTGCAATGCGAGGCAAATTCTCCTTATTAGTGGATAGGAACCCAACCCGTGTCTTTCAAGGTCTGATGTACTCCTGGACATAATAAAGGAATAAAAAGTATGCCAGTGATGGAATATAAGTAAATATCACTGTACTGGTACTGATCTAAGACCACAATAAACTGAAATTGGATTTAAAAAACAACAAGCTAGTATATTTAAGAATACTGAAAGTGAGCCTAGAAGCGTATTTCAAAAATGTGCATTGTCACATACATTTTAAAAGTACTACTATTCACTGATTAGATGCTTTGGTCTCATTTATTGGGCTGAGAATGCTAAGGTGCAGCACTGAGAAAAATTTCAGCTTTCTGTCAGATTCCCATTCACTCCAGGCTCAGAAGAGCAAATAAACCAACTTCTCTTAAAAAGAAACCTCACTGGGCTTTACAATTGGATAGTTACACACTTTCCTCCTCTTCATTCCCAGTTATGCCAGAAAGAGCCTCCTGCAGAACTATCTTGCTCTTAACTAGCTGTAACACAGGAGACAAATCAGTGGAGACAGTGGAAGTTAAAGTAGACACTGAAAGGCCTATAGCTGCCCACCTCACAGCTCTTCCTCTTCTTCTCTGATGCCGGTTACTTTTTCACAGTATAGGAAGCCTAAACTCCAGTGAAGGGTGCAATCTATATTATTTCCCCTCCTTTACTTATATAGCAAGCTTCCCTTTGATTTATTTATTTATTTATTTTTATTTGTCAATTACATATTACGTAATATATATAAGCATGAATTGAATATAAAAATGAATACAAATAAAGAGAACATTAGGACAGGAATGGTAGGCATGCTGGTGCTCTTATGTACGTACTTAAAGTCATATCAAGCTGTCATTCTCCTCAGCCTAGCCAGGGGAAAGATGGAAACTGCAGCCCAAGCTATCTGGAGGCCCTCAGAAAGTTAAAATAAAAATAGTTATGTAGAAGGAAGTTAGATGGAGAGCTGATAATTTGTACTGTTGTGTTTCGGAGGGATTTGAATCGGGGCATGCTGTTCCCGGACCCAGTGTTCTCATCTCTGATTGCAGCTCGTTGAACTGGGCCTAAAGCAGGGGCCAAAGCTAGCGGAGCGTTTAAGGCAACTAGTCATGAGCGCCACATTTATATAGGGAGAGATCTCCAGCGTGACCGCTTGCTTCTCTCTTGCAGAACACATCCCTGCTGAACTGCGCGAGCCCTTTTATACAGACCAATACGAACAGGAGCATATGAAGCCGCCTCTCATCCGCCTGCTGCTGTCTTCCGATGTCTACTGCCGTGCCTGGTGCCAGGTCTTGCCTTCAGGCCCTGACGGCGCCCTCCCCCCAAAGGATAACGCTGCCTTGCTGCAACTTTTGGCCCATCGGGGCTTGGTGCCCACCTTTCAAGACAAACCTGTTAAGGAAGCTGATCTGCATCACAAACCCATCAAGCTGGTAAGTCTGGAGGGGAGGAGGTGGCTATGCTCCCAGAGGCCACCCCGATCTGGTACTGCAGGATGGGAGACTTCAAATTGTGCAGTGGGATGAATGAACGAGCGGTTCTCCAAGCTGGATAGTAGAGATCCGAAGTGCTGTAGTAGCAACTCAGAATTCCTTGAAGGGTTAATTCTGCTAACTTATTCTGATCTATTAGGTTAGGCTGTCCCTTAGGGACAGTAGCTCAGAAATCTGGATGAGCTTGCTTTTACTTTGCTTAGTTTTGTCTCTCTTCTGTCCACCAGTACATTGTCACAAAGAAAGAAGCTAAGTACCTTTTACTAAGTAAGTACTTCAAATTTGGAATAGGGTTGGGCTACACAGGTGTGACATAACCTCTGGGCATTTAAGCCTCATCTGCAATATTGATGGGAATGCTTCCCAAATGGAGCTTCTGCCAAAGGAGCCCCAGTCATGCATGCCGTGGATCTTGGGAGCAGGTGGTTTTGTGTAAGGGCCCCTCCCAAAGGCAGATAGGTAGATGCCCTGCAGATGTGTAGAACCACAACTCCCATCAGTTGCAGCCAGTAACTGGAAGCCACAAGCTCAAGAAAAGGATGAAGAAAAAAAAGTTTCTGCTTCCTATAGGTATGAAATCTCCCAGTGGCAACCTAAAGTCCCTAAGGATGCCGGGCTAGACCACAAATCACCTTACACTTCCCTCTCCATCTCTGCTGAATATCGGGAGTGCCCCATGTGGTGCCTCAGCTTCAAGGTGGGGCCTTTGCATGCTTAGATCTCAGCCACCCCGTGGGAAACACTTCCCTCCTCTTTTTCTGGGTGGGGAACATGAAGGTGTGGCTAGAGCCACCACAGAAGTAATTCTTTTTCCCCCCAGGGCTTAAAGTACTTGTTGGGGTTGAGCATCTTGCTCAGCTTCCTGTAGCCACCAAATTTAAAAGGCTGATATACCCAAGGACTAAGATGGATCCACACTTTTGATGGTTGGAGTTGACAGATGTGTACATCATCATGTAGGAAAGATAAATCTTATTAACCTCTGTTTAATAAGAACATATAGGAGAATGCAGGTCTTGTTTAGCATTCTGGCAGTTCCCATCATGGCTAGAATGTGTAGAGAAAAAACACAAGAGGGAATAAACGTCTTTTCCCCCTATTGGTGCCCGAATCAGGAGTGAAGGAAAAGTGAATCTAACTCTGTTCTATCTTTATAGGAGTGATGGGAAATTCTTTCTCTTCCCTTCCCATTCTACTGATGATATGTGTGGACACAAGTCCCAAAGGTGCTTTTCCAAAAGGCAACTGGATTTTCCTGGGGATTTTTCTTTGAAAACATTTCACATCTCATCCAAGAAGCTCCTTCAGTTCTTTGTCTTTTAGAAAAACCCCTATGGGATAACCGTGACCTATGACCTCCGTAGATGTGTGGGCACAAGGTTGTGTTTTTTTAAAAACAAACAAACAAACACAAAATAAAAGGAAGTAGATATGTGGAAGGCAACAGCAGTGGAAGGCATCTATAAAAGTTACAAAATGTTCAGGACATGATTCTGAAAAAGCTGGAGGCCTTGTAGATTGCTGAAATTGTCTTCTTTGACCCTATCCTTGGTGTCAAAGTATCACCAACAGAGTGACTTCTCTCACGTTTTTTGGTCAATGCTAGGATTGCACCCTGGTAAACTTACTAACATCTTTGGGAATGAGGATTTCTGTTCACCACCTTCACGTGCCAACAATTGTAATTCTTCTGGCTGGTGTTCAGTGTGTGGAAAGAGATAAGGAGCATCCCATCTGTTGAGATCCTATCAGCAGGTGTCTAGTAGGATTGGTTAGTGCAGATAGAGAATTGATTTTGCTTTGGGATTATTATCAAGACTGGGAGCTGCAATTAACTGCTCAGGGATGCCCTCAGTGGTGGGCTGCTGCCGGCTCGGACCAGTTCAGGCAAACTGGTAGTTCTGATAATCCTGTCCCATATTTCCTTCTTTCTGGCTCAGCTGATTTGCACACCTCTGATGTTCTACTTAACCGGGCTGCCTTATAAGCTAAGCAGATGAGCTTCAAATTGCTGTAATGCTGCACGTAAGCTTGTTAGGAAATGTGCGCTCACAGAACCGGTTGTTAAACTGCTTGCAGCCCACCACTGGATGCCTTTCCTTTGCTATCTGTTGTGAGATAGGCTAGCAGTGGATGAAGTTTGAAGAAATTATGGGGTGAGTCTCAGTTCTGTGAGATTTTGAGAACGTTCTCTCTCTCCCCCCAATACTTTGCTTTGGATTCGATTCTGAGTAAATGCTGTGGAAAGCAAAAGCAAGTCAATACGAACTGTTACTCATTAATGCAGCTGTGTCTTTTTTCCAGCATTAGGAGGCTTGTGTGCCCTGCAGTTCTGGAATCATCTTCAAAGATGGGATGACAAAGCTGTGGATCAGCAGCTCTTTGAAGGGAATCACATTGGCTCATTGCTGGCAAAATGTGTCACAAAAGTTGTCACTTGAGAGTTGAAAATGGCCATTATTTTACTCCCCTGGCCTGTGTGACACAATTTTCATGCATTTATCCTGTCTTACCATGTAGTCAGACTTCTAGAGCAGG